>CM040126.1:30904809-31081282 GCA_022559845.1 Amorphophallus konjac | reverse complement strand
TGTGCCTGCAACTGACGATGTATAGACTTCGAATGCCTGTGTAATGCAGCAAGGCAATGTGTAGACTTTATGTATGCAGAATGCAATGTGCAGGACTTCCACAAGCAAACTTTATGATCTGACAGAATGACTGAACATATGAATGCTTTTTGATCTAACAAAATGTTAATGACTGAACATCACATGGTGACTCACAGTGTTTGACTCACATCAAAACCAATCATGAAAATCACAGGGGCACAACAGGGTATAGTTTTTGCTTCTCATGCCCCCATATCGTGGGGTGTAGTTCTTCCTCAAATGCCCCCGAACCGGGGCAGATTTTCTTTGAATACCCCCCCAAGCCGGGGTGAGTTCTCCATGGCTTCCATGCCCCCATATCGGGGTATATATTTCTTCTTCAAACGCCCCTAAGTCAGGGTGAATTCTTCATGGCTTCCACGCCCCCATATCGGGGTATATATTTCTTCTTCAAACGCCCCTAAGTCGGGGTGAATTCTTCATGGCTTCCATGCCCCCATGTGGTGGGATATGTTGCTTCTTTAAATGCCCCTTGGGCGGGGCATACCTTTCTTCATATGCTCCCAAGTCGGGGTATATGTCTCTTTGCTTCTGTACCCCCCGACCCGGGCGTATTCTTGCTCTCTTTTCTTTTATATGCCCCTATGGCGGGATATATTTCTCTTCATGCGCCCCTATATCAGGGTGTAACTCTGTTGCTTGTTGTGCCCCCGGATCGGGGTAGATTCTTCTGCTTCTTGTGCCCCCCGTGGCGGAGTGTATTCTGTCTTATTATCCCCCATGGCAGGGTATATGCATGCTCTCTGCAGGAGTGGTGGCCGTACTTGGCCTGATGGGGACATCACCTCCCATGCCCACGTTCACAGCTCGTCTCCTCACCCCGGTTGCATCCGACATGGTCTAGTTATCTAATTTTGAGTCCTACGTAATTTTTATTTGAGTCATTTGATGTAATTTTCATTTTACTTGAGTTATGTCCCTAGGTCTTGTGCTTATTTCCCTAAGTTTGAGAGTCATTATGTTGTTTAGTTAGTTATTGGGCCCAATTCATTGGGTTTGGCCCAAGTGCACCCCCCTACCCCCTCGGTTATTTGTCATTGAGTCTTTTGTCAGGGACTTATTGTAAAATGTGGGTTGCCTATATATAGGACCCCATTCCCTCCATTTCAACTTAATGAATCAATGAATGAAAAACTTGCCATTTTGAGAGTTTACACTTCTTATCTAGTGGAGAGATTCCATTTTTTGGGTGAGAGACCCTAGGGGAGAGATTCCCCACCCTTCCCTCTCTTAATCTCTCTTTTTCACTCCACTTTCTCTCTCCTCCACACCCAATTTCGAAAATTTTCTCTCTCCTCCCTTCCCAACCACCACTCTCCCACCTACCCCCATTAAAGGCCACTCCCCTTCCCCACACATCCCATTACTCCACCCCCTAGTCCCAAGGGAGCATCCCCAATCACTAAGCCACCCTCCAACCACCTCATCCCTTTCCCAAGCACCCTTCCCTCTCCCCCATGCAACCCTCCACTTCCCTAGGCCATTTGAATTCAAAAATCCCCTTCCCTCCACAGCCCTAGGGCGCCCAAGACCCCTCCCCTTTGGTTAGGGGCGGCCCCCTCTCATCCTCTCCATCTTCCCTTGTTCCCCTCCATCACCCCCACCTTCTACCATCTAGAGTAAGAGGACCTGCAGAAGACCTGAAGCTTGCAGCAGTGACCCTGACCTCCTCCGGATGTTCCTAGAAGCCCAAGAGCCATCGTTGGAAGCGTCTGCCTGTCTTCTTCGCAACGGCAGTGGTCTCGTCCCCATCGGAGCTCGGTGCTGCCCAGGAAGCCCATTCTTCCACGACTACGCAGATCTGCCCCGGCAGAGGTTCTGAGCCGGAGAAAGAGCTTCACCACGACGAACCCAGGAGGAATCAGGCCACGAGCTCTTCTACAAAGTTCTTTCCCTTCCTGTCTACTTTCAGAATCAAGAAGCGAACTCCATTCGGCATCCTGTAGCAGGCGTTATCAATTTTCTCCCTCAGCTTCGCAGTCCTATTACCCACAGTCTGCACCGACCTGTCAACAGTGTTCAGAGTTCCCTGGTCCTCTCCGACATCATTTGGCCTCCCCGTCAGTTTTTCTGCGAAGAGGACTCGTCCACGGTTCCAACGACTCTGACGGTACTCGATTCTGAGTTCGGGAGCTATCGGGGCATCCTCTGCAACCTGCTGTTGGAAACCAGGAGCTAGCTCTGCAGAGATCCTGATCCGGAGAGAAAGCTTCACCACGACAAACCCCGGAGGAATCAGGCCACGAGCTCTTCTGCAAAGTTCTTCCTCTCCCTGTCTACTTTCAGAACCAAGAAGCGGAACTCTGTTCGGCATCTTGCAGCAGAAGTTACCAATTTTCTTCCTCAGGCGTTCGACTCTGCTTCCCACTGTCTGCATCGACCACTCCTCACTTTTCTGAGTCCTCTGATCTTCACCGGCATCTTTTGGCATCCCCGTTTGTTCTTCTGTAAAGAGGACTCACCCACGGTTCCAACGGTTCCAACGGCGACTGATTCGGAGTTCGGGAACGGTCGGGGCAGCCGCGTCTTCCTGCTGTTGATAATCTGTTGCAGACAATCCGAGAATCAGCAACCCTGTTCGTGCTCCCGCCCAGGCCGGCAGCAACCCCTGAAGAAATTGGAAAAATTCAGAGGCACTCCTGTTCCAGAGACGAAGAGATCCCCACTGGTCTCGCCCTCAGCAAAATTCTTGAGCAAGTTCTACAGCTGCAACACCGGCTATCTGTCCTTATCCGCAGACAGCAGGCAGATTCGGTGTCATCACTTATTCCTCACTCTTTGCTTTGATTTCCCCTCCCCGCTTGGCCGGCTGAAGGCCCCTCCCTGCGTGGAGGTAGTATTGATTGTAATATCATTAACCCCCACCCCAAGGTCCCCCCTCCTGCGAGAGGTGTAGTGTTGTAATAGCTTAAACAGGTCAAGCTACCCCGGCGCGGCGTGTGGGGAACCCACGCTTCCCCGCTCGCCCTCGTCTCCGAGCGGGACCGGTTTCTTCAAACCGGTCGAGTGAGTGCTCCAAAACTTTGCTCTAATTCATGCTTGTTCTTTCAATATTAGTTCATAAACTCCGCTGGCCGTGACGAGAGCCCGATCCTTAAGCTCATTGCTATAAGTGATCATCGTGGGAAGAGAGTGGAACCCGTGCCCTTTGGCACTTCGTCGGACCCTTGATTTGGGCAGCCATACCCTTGGGGAATCAAACCTTGGCCTTGCTGGCCCTCTACCAGCAAGGGCCCAGCCCACACAACCTCCCCTTGGCATTGCCAAGTTACCCCCGGGTCTTAGTGAGCATCGGGTGAGCGGTTGCCATTATCGGTCCGTTTTGAATGCTTAATTGTGCTTGCTTGTTGAGTCCTAGGTTGTGTCACATCAATTGGTATCAGAGCAAGTCATTGACTTGTCTCTATCAAGTCAAGTCCTAGGGCATGCTTGCATTTGTGTCATCATCAATCCGACCCTTGCATTGATCCCCCCGATCATCATGGCCACCTACTTAGCCTACTCACCACCCATAGACTTCATCCTAGATAGGGATATTACCTTTGACGGATCACGTTCTAGTGACTATCTTAGGTGGAGGCTACCATAGAAAAGTACTTTGACAAGAATTGGGTATATGGATCCGCGAGAGTCCGAAGGGCCAAGGGACAGTTTCAGGGTCAAGCCAAAAGTAAGTGGGAACACATAGAGGGATTAAGAAGGGTTAGGGGGCAAGAGCCCATCTCCGCATGGGAAGAGATGAAGATAGAACTTAGAAAGATCTACATCCCCAAACATTCCCACCCCTCCTACTCAAGCACCCCTAACCCGAGGAGCGCTACCACTCCTCCATCCCCACCCTGGCCAACTTAAGACCGACCTTTGGTCTCCACCCCCACCACCCCCAACAAATCACCTCTCAACCATCATAGCTACACTTCGCGACCAAGTCCTCTCCCTCAAGACCCAAATAAACCAAGCAGCCACCTCTCCACCAAATCCCATGAGGATCCCCACACCCCAACCAAAACCTCCTTCCGCAAACCTATCTATCCAAACTCAATTGGCCCCCACTACCACCCCTCCACAACTGGCCTATCCTAAGGGGAAGAGACCCCTAACTGACCAAGTTTCCCCAATAAGGACCACCCCTACCCCTCCATCATCCCATAAAAAGGGTACACCCCCCAAAACCCATCAACCCAAATCTTGTCACCCAACCCACCTTCCACTTCCAACCCCAATCCTACCCCAACCTAGTCCTCCACTACTTCCACTCCCAAACCCCACTCTACCAATCCCAATCCAAGTTTCCCTTTACCCTCCACCCCAGGAGCACCACACACCAACCCTCATCACCCCAAAAGACCCTCTCACCACCTTAGAGACGGAACCCATACCCGATCCTATAGTGGTGAACACCCCAAACCCACTCCCTACCTTGGAGGAAACCCATGACCAAGAAGAAGAAGAATCATCACATGGTGACCTACACCTTACACCACCCTCTCTAGTTAGGGCCAAACTCATCTTAGAGGAACCCCTTATTAGTTGGCTAAAGGAGAGCCCAATAAGAGAGATCACGGCCCACGATTGCCTTCCCATAAAGAAAAACCTTCCCATAGTGCACATCTCCTCCTATCACACCATAATCCAAACATCCTACCAAGTGGAAACCTTAGAGGATCTTTTCAAGGGCTTAGCTTGGCAATTAGAGATGACTAGCATATTGACCCCTATGGTCGAACAACCTAGGAGCCTTAGCCTCCTACACCTATGCATAGTGTCTATCACCTCGGTTTGCACCATTGGTTGCTACACTAGCGACCTCCTTCTATTCCTCACTACACCCGATGAGCCCAACCTACTCCTCGATTTAGAGCTTCTTATCTCGGGTAGAAAGCCAAGCCCTCCACTCATGGCCGACCCACTTGTCAAGAACATTGGCCCAACTATCATGGAGAAGGATGACTTAGCACCTTTTAAGGATCTTGAGGACATGGAGTTCCTCCCCCTAGGTGACCCATTTTATGATCCATATGATCCATTCCAATGGGAGTCAAGGGACTCATATGACCCAACCATCTTACCAACCACCCACCCTTTCCTACCCTCACCCACCATATTGGGCCAAACCCACCTCATCCATGACCCGGGTTACACCTTGGGAGCCATGACCTTGGGCCACATATCCCTAGGTAATAAGGTTGTGCCCCACCCCATGACGACCACCTTCTTAGATCCATTCGATCCTTTCCCATGGGAGTTCAAAGGTTGTCCCACACCTATACACATGGAAGTCACCTTTGGGAAAAGTATGCATGTGTCTAGGCTTACCACACCCCTTGGCATGAACACTATGTTGGGTCCATTCATTCATATCACCCACATGTCAAGTAGAAAGTATGAGTGGTCCATATTCGGATGTCATGGTCCACCTTCATTCATCATGGGTCTTAAGCATGTCAGAGGCATCTACAGATGTCCGGGTCCCCCGATATTTATCACCAATTTGCATGATAGGGCCACCTACGGGTGCCCCGGCCCACCTAGGCTGACCAAAGACTACACTGCATCATTACATGATAGGTCTACTTTTGGTTGCCCAGGTCCACCCATCACTCCTAGAATGTCTGCATTCACAACATTGCATGAAGAGATCCGCAAGCACATTAGCAAGAAGAATGTGACTGATAAAAGGGTGGCCGACTCTCATCGGCGTCACCAAGAATTCCACATGGATGATTTGTGATGATGAGGAAGGAGAAGCTCTCCCCGGGAGTCATCTCCAAATTGAGGCTTTGTGGGACTGGTCCCTTCCAGGTCCTGAGGCGCATTGGCGCTAATGCCTATGAGTTAGATCTCCCCGAGGAGTATGGAGTGAGTCCCACATTCAATGTAGCCGATCTAGTGCCTTATAAGGGACCCACGGTGGTACCTAGTGAGGATATTGAGCCTATTCCCTCCGTTGAGAGAGCACCCACCCGTGAGGAGAGACCACCAGCCAAGAGAGCCCAGCGTGAGTGTAATATCCCAGACCTTTCAGATCCTTATTCATGGGTCCTGGATCTGGTTTTCGGAGCGTCCGGCTATGTTGTGTCTGAAATTTCGTTTCGGACATCTTTCGTGTTCGGATAGGCACGATCTGGAGTCGTTTCGGAGGCCTGGAGGCGTTCCGCGGCTTTTCCGCGCGTGTTTTCCGATTCCCGGCGTGGGATTCGGCTTTCTCTTCGGAAGCTCGCTGCGGGCGAATCGGGCGGTTCCCCCAGGCACGAGTGGTACCATTGCGATCGGTGCGTTCCGAGGATTCCGGAAATGTATTTTTCTATTTTTCGGTATTTTTTTGAAAATTCAGATTTTCTATATAGCCCTAATTCTTTTTCTTTTCCTCTTTCTCTTTCTTCTTCTTCTTTCTCCTTCCTTCCCCAACCGTGACCGCACTCCTCTCTCTCCCTCTCTCCCATTCGGGCGCGGCGGACCCCTCCCCGGCTGTTGACGGCGGCAGGGCGACGGCGAGGCGATCTCGTGGGTGTGCGGCGAGCGTGGGAAGCGTGGGGAGTTCGTGATGCTTCGAGCGTTCTTCGCGATCCGTGGGTGATTCGGCGGAGCATTCGCTCCATTGAGGTAGGGTGACGTGCCTTACCCTCTTGCCGTTCAATTCCGGTGATTTGTAGGCCGCGGGGAGACCGAGAGGGGATCGTTTGAGCATTTTGGGGTTTTTCCATGATTTGGGGAGAGCTCGCCCGATCTACGGATTTGATGCATGATTTCGTGTTTTGGTGGCCCAAAATCATGCTAGGGGTCCCCAGGGGTCTTCCCCTTTTATTTCCCCCTCTCCTGTGGAGGCATGGGGGCGTGGTTGGAATTTTTGGGCGTTTCTACCGTTTTCGACCGCTGACTGAGAACGCGCTATACTCCAGTAGCGCGTTCTTGAGTGTCGCGCTGCCCCGATGGGGCTCGTTCATCGGAGAAGATGAACAGTAGGGCGGTTCGTGTCGCGCTATGGGGTCCTAGCGCGATTAGCCTTGTCGCGCTAGGAGGACCTAGCGCGATGGTCCTTGTCGCGCTAGGGTTCCCTAGCGCGATCTTCCCTGTCGCGCTAGGGAGTCCTAGCGCGATCTTCCAAGTCGCGCTAGGGGACCCTAGCGCGTTCTTCCTTGTCGCGCTAGGTATCCCTAGCGCGATCTTGTCCGTTGTCGGGTGTTCCCCTTGGGCCGTGTGTGTCCTGGGCACCCCGTGGAGTTCCGTGACCGTGTCTTCGGGTGTCCGGAGACTTCGGTTGCCTTGGTCATGTGTTTGGCCATGGGCAGTGTGTCCATTTTCTTCCGACTGCGGTCACCGTGCGTTGGTGATGGTACGTGGGACGGTCCTCGTACTCCGTCAGTTTCGGGCGTTATTTTTCGTTGACTTGAGAGTCTACTCCTTTAGTGACCCTCCACTAGTCGTAGCCCACCAGTACGAGGTGCTGGTCTCACCTGGGAGTGGTGTACGGGCACCCACCTTTCGAGACGGTTTGTGGACCGATTACCGTAGGCCTCTCGTCTTAGCCAGAGTCCGGCTGCGGGGGAAAACCGGTCAGAGGGCCAGACCTAGGACGCATGGTCTGTGTGTGCACACGTGGTTGGGGGCGGTTGGACCCACGTCGACGGGCGTGACCCCAGCTAGTCACTTGTTGTGGTTACTTGTACGGTGTTTGCGCCTCGGGTAGGACCTACCACGTCAGGCGGCTCACCTGCGGCGCGGTGTCAGACGTCAGGGGACGCTACCGGCTGTGCTTCTAGTGGGTGGTACTCCTGTCGAGTACGGAGTGACAGACTGTCAGTCGTGTGTTTCCGACCTTCGGGTTTTGGCGGTTCGACCGTTGAGTTTCGATCTTCTCGTACCGTGGCACGTGTGTTGGTTTGCGTGCCGTAGGGTCTAGTTCTGTAGAGTACAGGGCTTTCCTTTCCGAGGTACTTTCCTACCGCTAGAGTAGTGGTTTCTCATTTTACGAGGTAGGG
Organism: Amorphophallus konjac; assembly: GCA_022559845.1. Taxonomy (NCBI): domain Eukaryota; kingdom Viridiplantae; phylum Streptophyta; class Magnoliopsida; order Alismatales; family Araceae; genus Amorphophallus; species Amorphophallus konjac. The sequence continues at coordinate 31,073,222 of CM040126.1, read as the reverse complement.
TTCGAGTGATCCCTACTGAGTCTTATCCGAGACTCATTCCCTGCGTGTTTTCACCGTGTTTCAGGTGAGGCGCCACCTTCGGGGAGCGCGTCAGGAGCACAGCGTGGTGCGGGTGCCCGGAGGTAGTGCCAGAGGTCAGAGCCGGGGTATGCCCCGTGTAGCTGTACTTTCCTTTCTTGTCACTGTACTAGTCGTGGACTACTGTTGCTGCTGTTGTTATTTCTATTGTGGACCATGTAAAATGTTAATTTATTTCCTGCTTAATATTATAACTGTTAATTTCTGCAATTATCTGTGATGCTTGTGTAGTTTCCACACCATCCTTTTAACCCTTCCGAGTCTTCGGGCTCGTGGGTGGCGGTACGAGTCTCGGGTTATCGGGCCTTCCCGGTAATCGGATTCTCGGGTCGTTACAGCTGGTATCAGAGCGCGGTTGTGGAATTACATGAGAATCATAGGTAATTGTAGTGGTCCACTAGTCCACAACGATGATGTACAGGTGACGCTGGCATTGGGCACCGTGTGTTTATTTTGACCTTGCCGTTTTCGTGTTTTCTGTCTTTTGCTTCAGGAGTGAGTATGGCGCCGAGGAGGAGTTCTCGCTCTCAGCAGGGGCAGTCGGCTGGAGGTCAGGAGATCCAGCAGGGGGTCCAGAGGGACCAGGAGGAGCATAGCAGAGTTCCGGGGGCTACCGAGGCCGCGGATGCTGCGAGAGCTCCGGGGGCCGAGGATTTCTTCCGTGGCATGTATCAGCTCATGTCTCAGCAGTTCGGCGGAGAGGCTGGTGAGGGCTCGTTTGTCAGGGGTGGGCCAGGCCGAGCGGTGAGGGACTTCATGCAGTTCCATCCACCTTACTTTAGCGGCCAGGCAGACCCTGATGCGGCTCGTGATTGGCTCGATGAGATGGAGCGGGTGTTCAGTTCTGCGAAGAGTGCTGCCGAGGACAGAGTGGTGTTGGCCTACAACCAGTTGCAGGGTACGGCTCGGAGGTGGTGGTCTTCCGAGTGGAAGACGTCCTTTCAGCTTCGTCCACTTGAGCAGATCGAGTGGGATGACTTTGTCAGTGCTTTCGAGCGTACGTATTGTCCAGATATTGTTGCCACGCAGCGGATGCGGGAGTTTCTGGAGCTGGTGCAGGGTGACATGTCCGTGTTGCAGTACAGGGCCCGATTTGTCGAGCTGGGTCGGTATGCACCTCACATCATGGAGCATGAGAGGGTGAGGACCGCGCAGTTTGTGCAGGGCTTGAGGCTGGAGTTGAGGCACCATTTGATCGCGAACGGGGCCACTGATCTAGAGACAGCGTCTCGTGTTGCGATTTCTTTGGAGATGGATATGCAGAGGACTCGAGGACCGGTCAGCCAGGGGCAGTCCTTGTCAGGTCGCAGCCAGCAGTCGGCTACCCAGCAGCAGGGTTTCTTCCAGCATGCGTCGGGTGGTTCAGGAGTACCGGCATCGGCAGCTTCAGTGACAGGATCTGCGTCCTTTGGCTCGAAGGTCAAGAAGTTCTTGAAGAAGAATTTCCGTAAGAAGCACAAGGATCAGGGGCAGGCTTCATCGGGCAGTGTACAACAGCCGATTCCTTTGCAGCGTCAGGGATCAGTGGGTGGATCACGGGGACTTTGTCCACGGTGTGGTGGGACCCACCCAGGCAGGCAGTGCACGGCGCCGATCATCTATTTTCGGTGTGACCAGCCAGGGCACATGGCGCGTGACTGTCCTCAGAGACCGCCGCAGCAGCAGTTTCCTCAGCAGCAGCAGGTTCCCCAGCAGCAGAGGCAGCAGCAGCAGCAGCAGCAGGGACAGTATCCGCCGCTACCCAGGTCAGCCAGCGTGGGAGGCAGGCAGAGGGCTCGAGGCCAGATCACGCACTTGACCAGGGCAGAGGCAGTGGCGTCGCAGCTCGTGGAAGGTACCGTTCAGATTTTGGGTTGTGCGGCTCGGGTTTTGTTCGACTCTGGCGCGTCTCATTCGTTTATTTCGGAGGATTTTGCGTCGAGCGTCGAGGAGCCGGTGACCCAGTTGTCCTGTGATTTGGCAGTGGAGTTGCCTTCGGGTGATTTTATGATCACTCCGTATTGCTTCGATCAGGTTCCGGTTTGGATCGATGGGCGGAGTATGCCAGGCAGGTTGTATGCGTTGCAGCTTCGGGATTACGATGTGATTTTAGGCATGGATTGGCTCGAGACTCATGGAGCGGTGGTGGATTGTGGGATGAAGAGGGTCTACTTCCAGCATCCGAGCAAGCGGACCTTCTATTTCCAAGGTATCCGTTCCACCTCTTCTCGATTCCTTATCTCTGCTATTCGAGCCCGTCGATTGCTTGATTCAGGTTGTCAGGGTTTTCTCGCGTCAGTGGTTGTGTCTGACCGGATGGAGCCGGATGTCGAGGACATTGCGGTGGTATGCGAGTTTCCCGACGTTTTTCCCGAGGAGTTGCCTGGATTACCTCCCCAGCGGGAGATCGATTTCGTGATCGAGGTTGTGCCTGGTACGGGACCTTTGGCGAAGGCTCCCTACCGTATGGCCCCCGCTGAGCTGAGGGAGCTGAGGGCGCAGTTGCGGGAACTGTTGGCCAAGGGGTATATTCGTCCTAGTTTTTCCCCTTGGGGTGCGCCCGTGTTGTTTGTGAAGAAGAAGGACGGTAGTCTGCGGTTGTGCATTGACTATCGGCAGCTGAATGAAGTGACCATTAAGAACAAGTATCCGTTGCCGCGGATTGATGATTTGTTCGACCAGCTGCAGTCTGCGCGAGTGTTCTCGCGGATTGATTTGCGGTCCGGTTACTATCAGCTGAGAATTCGCGAGTCCGATGTGGAGAAGACTGCATTCAGTACGAGGTACGGGCATTATGAGTTTCTGGTGATGCCGTTTGGGCTCACCAATGCCCCTGCAGCCTTCATGGACTTGATGCAGAGGGTGTTTCATCCGTATTTGGACCAGTTCGTGGTCATCTTCGTGGACGACATCCTTGTTTATTCGCAGTCTGCTGAGGAGCATGCGTACCATTTGGGTGTGGTGCTGCAGACGTTGCGAGGTCACTAGTTGTATGCGAAGCTCAGCAAGTGCGAGTTTTGGCTCAGCGAGGTGCACTTTCTGGGACACGTGATTTCTGGTGATGGCATTTCCGTGGACCCCGCCAAGGTCGAGGCTGTGATGCAATGGCCGAGGCCGAGGTCGGTGACGGAGATCTGGAGTTTCTTGGGGCTTGCGGGTTATTATCGTCGGTTTATCCAGGATTTTTCCCGCATTGCGACCCCGATGACTAGACTCACGCGGAAGGATGTGCCTTTCGTTTGGTCCGAGGAGTGTGAGCGGAGCTTCAGCGAACTGAAGAGACTGCTCACCTCGGCTCCGGTGTTGGTTTTGCCTTCTGGATCGGGAGGTTTTGTGGTGTGTACAGATGCTTCCGGCGTCAGATTGGGTGCTGTTCTGATGCAGCATGGTAGAGTGGTGGCTTATGCATCTCGGCAGCTAAAGCCCCATGAGGAGAACTACCCCACCCATGACCTTGAGTTGGCGGCGATGATCTTCGTGCTGAAGATCTGGAGGCATTATCTGTACGGCGAGAAGTTCGAGGTGTTCACTGACCATCAGAGTTTGAGGTATGTGTTCTCGCAGAAGGATCTGAACCTTAGGCAAAGGCGTTGGATGGAGTTCATGAAGGACTACGACTTCACCCTGTCTTATCAGCCGGGATGGATGAATGTCGTTGCCGATGCCTTGAGTCGGAAGGTTGCGGTCAGTGCCTTGATGTTGAGAAGGTGGAGGCTCTGGGAACAAGTGCCCGAAGTATCTTTCAGGCTCAAGATTCCCCAGGAGCCAGGGTTGGCGGTGCTTGCGAGTCTGACTGTCACTCCTGCTATCCGTCGTCAGGTGACAGAGGCTCAGCATGCGGACCCTGAGTTGCCCCGGATTCTGGCTATGGCTGATGTGGAGCTTGGCGAGGACGGTGCTGCGAGGTTTCGTGGCAGGCTGTACGTCCCAGCCGAGGAGCAGATTCGTCGTGCGGTGTTGCGCGAGGCTCATGGGAGCAGGTACACCGTACACCCGGGTGCGACGAAGATGTATCGGAACTTGCGGAGGCAGTTCTGGTGGCCTGGCATGAAGAGAGATGTTACCGAATTTGTGGCCAGGTGCCTGATCTGTCAGCAGGTGAAGGCGGAGCATCAGCGACCAGGAGGTACTCTCCAGCCCTTGGATGTTCCTGCTTGGAAGTGGGACCATGTGACCACGGATTTTGTGGTGGGGTTGCCGAGGACCCCGAGTGGGCAGGACAGTATTTGGTTGCTGGTGGATCGGCTGACGAAGGTGACTCGGTTGCTACCGGTCAAGGTCAGCTGGAGCGTGCCTAAGTTGGCTCGTCTTTATGTGGAGCGGATCGTGCCGTTGCATGGGATTCCCATTTCGATCGTGTCGGATCGGGATCCGCGCTTCACTTCTGGATTCTGGAGGAGTTTCCAGCGAGCTCTTGGCACTGAGTTGGCGTTTAGCTCGGCGTATCATCCTCAGTCAGATGGTCAGTCTGAGAGGACCATTCAGACTTTGGAGGACATGCTGAGATCCTGCTGCCTGGAGTGCCAGGGGAGTTGGATTCATCACCTACCATTGGTGGAGTTTGCCTATAACAACAGCTATCATTCAAGCATCGGCATGGCTCCATATGAGGCTCTGTATGGGCGTCCGTGTAGGACTCTGCTTGATTGGTTTGAGGTGGTGAGCGTGTTTTGACGGGACCGGATTTGGTGCAGCAGTGTGTGGATGTTGTGCACCTGGTTCGTCAGAACATGTTGGCGGCCCAGAGTCGGCAGAAGAGCTATGCTGACCGTAGGAGGCAGCCCCTCGAGTTCGCCGTGGGTGATCATGTGTTCTTGAGAGTTTCTCCGATGAAGGGGGTGATGCGTTTTGGACGGCGTGGGAAGCTGAGTCCCCGCTATATTGGTCCTTTCGTGATTGTGGAGCGCATCGGTGAGGTTGCTTACCGGTTGCGGTTACCTCCTGAGTTGGCGTCGGTGCATGACGTGTTCCATGTCTCGATGTTGCGGAAGTATATGCCCGATGACTCTCATGTGCTCGAGTTTTCCGTTTGGCCTGAGGTGACTCCAGATCTTTCTCTCCCAGAGTTTCCGATCCGCGTGGAGGATAGGCGAGAGCAGCGCCTGCGGAACAAGGTCATTCCCTTGGTGAAGGTCGTGTGGCAACGACACTCTGGTGGTGAGGCTTCGTGGGAACGTGAGGACGAGATGCGTCAGCAGTTCCCGTACCTATTTGAGTGAGTCTTCCTCTTCTTTCCCCTTGGGTTGTTCTCAATTTCGAGGATGAAATTCCTTAAGGGGGGAGGGCTGTAATATCCCGAACCTTTCGGATCCTTATTCGTGGGTCCCGGATCTCATTTTCGGAGCATCCGGCTTTGTTGTGTCTGAAATTTCGTTTCAGACATCTTTCGTGTTCGGATCGACGCCATCCGGAGTCGTTTCGGAGGCCCGGAGGCGTTCCGCGGCTTTTCCACGCGTATTTTCCGATTCCCGGCGCGGGATTCGGCTTTCTCTTCGGAAGCTCGCTGCGGGCGAATCGGGAGGTTCCCCCAGGCATGAGTGGTACCATTGCGATCGGTGCGTTCCGAGGATTCCGAAAATGTATTTTTCTATTTTTTGGTATTTTTCCAAAAATTCAGATTTTCTATATAGCCCTAATTCTTTTTCTTTTTCTTTTCCTCTTTCTCTTTCTTCTTCTTCTTTCTCCTTCCTTCCCCAACCGTGACCGCACTCCTCTCTCTCCCTCTCTCCCATTCGGGCACGGCGGACCCCTCCCCGGCTGTTGACGGCGGCAGGGCGACGGCGCGGACGCGTGGGCGACGGCGAGGCGATCTCGTGGGTGTGCGGCGAGCGTGGGAAGCGTGGGGAGTTCGTGATGCTTCGAGCGTTCTTCGCGATCCGTGGGTGATTCGACGGAGCATTCGCTCCATTGAGGTAGGGTGACGTGCCTTAGCCTCTTGCCGTTCAATTCTGGTGATTTGTAGGCCGCGGGGAGGCCGAGAGGGGATCGTTTGAGCATTTTGGGGTTTTTCCATGATTTGGGGAGAGCTCGCCCGATCTATGGATTTGATGCATGATTTCGTGTTTTGGTGGCCCAAAATCATGCTAGGGGTCCCCAGGGGTCTTCCCCTTTTATTTCCCCCTCTCCTGTGGAGGCATGGGGGCGTGGTTGGAATTTTTGGGCATTTCTACCGTTTTCGGCCGCGGACTGAGAACGCGCTATACTCCAGTAGCGCGCTCTTGAGTGTCGCGCTGCCCCGACGGGGCGCGTTCGTCGGAGAAGATGAACAGTAGGGCGGTTCGTGTCGCGCTATGGGGTCCTAGCGCGATTAGCCTTGTCGCGCTAGGAGGACCTAGCGCGATGGTCCTTGTCTCGCTAGGGTTCCCTAGCGCGATCTTCCCTGTCGCGCTAGGGAGTCCTAGCGCGATCTTCCAAGTCACGCTAGGGGACCCTAGCGCATTCTTCCTTGTCGTGCTAGGTATCCCTAGCGCGATCTTGTCCGTTGTCGGGTGTTCCCCTTGGGCCGTGTGTGTCCTGGGCACCCCGTGGAGTTCCGTGACCGTGTCTTCGGGTGTCCAGAGACTTCGGTTGCCTTGGTCATGTGTTTGGCCATGGGCAGTGTGTCCGTTTTCTTCCGACTGCGGTCACCGTGCGATGGTGATGGTACGTGGGACGGTCCTCGTACTCCGTCAGTTTCGGGCGTTGTTTTCCGTTGACTTGAGAGTCTACTCCTTCAGTGACCCTCCACTAGTCATAGCCCACCAGTACCAGGTGCTGGTCTCACCTGGGAGTGGTGTACGGGCACCCACCTTTCGAGACGGTTTGTGGACCGGTTACCGTAGGCCTCTCGTCTTAGCCAGAGTCCGGCTGCGGGGGAAAACCGGTCAGAGGGCCAGACCTAGGACGCGTGGTCTGTGTGTGCACACGTGGTTGAGGGCGGTTGGACCCACGTCGACGGGCGTGACCCCAGCTAGTCACTTGTTGTGGTTACTTGTACGGTGTTTGTGCCTCGGGTAGGACCTACCACGTCAGGCGGCTCACCTGCGGCGCGGTGTCGGATGTCAGGGGACGCTACCGGCTGTGCTTCTAGTGGGTGGTACACCTGTCGAGTACAGAGTGACAGACTATCAGTCGTGTGTTTCCGACCTTCGGGTTTTGGCGGTTCGACTGTTGAGTTTCGGTCTTCTCGTACTGTGGCTCGTGTGTCAGTTTGCGTGCCGTAGGGTCTAGTTCTGTAGAGTACAGGGCTTTCCTTTTCGAGGTACTTTCCTACCGCTAGAGTAGTGGTTTCTCGTTTTACGAGGTAGGGTTCGGCTGATCCCTACTGAGTCTTATCCCGAGACTCATTCCCTGCGTGTTTTCACCGTGTTTCAGGTGAGGCGCCACCTTCGGGGAGCGCGTCAGGAGCACAGCGTGGTGCGGGTGCCCAGAGGTAGTGCCAGAGGTCAGAGCCGGGGTATGCCCCGTGTAGCTGTACTTTCCTTTCTTGTCACTGTACTAGTCATGGACTACTGTTGCTGCCGTTGTTATTTCTATTGTGGACCATGTAAAATGTTAATTTATTTCCTGCTTAATATTATTACTGTTAATTTCTGCAATTATCTGTGATGCTTGTGTAGTTTCCACACCATCCTTTTAACCCTTCCGAGTCTTCGGGCTCGTGGGTGGCGGTTCGAGTCTCGGGTTATCGGGCCTTCCCGATAATCGGATTCTCGGGTCGTTACAGTGAGCGCATTGAACGAATATTGGATGAACAAGTCACTACCACCCGGAGCAAGGTATACGAGCGCTATCTCGGCAGGTGGATGGATCGGTCTCATTCGGAAGACCTAAGGGTTGTACCACTTCTACACCCTCCGAGGAGGGAAGGACACTTACTTAACGGAGTCGAGTTCTCCGCACCCCGGGAGTATAATGGGGACATCACCTCCCATGCCCACGTTCACAGCTCATCTCCTCGCCCCGGTTGCATCCGGCATGGTCTAGTTATCTAATTTTGGGTCCTACGTAATTTTTATTTGAGTCATTTGATGTAATTTTCATTTTACTTGAGTTATGTCCCTTGGTCTTGTGCTTATTTCCCTAAGTTTGAGAGTCATTATGTTGTTTAGTTAGTTATTGGGCCCAATTCATTGGGTTTGGCCCAAGTGCACCCCCCTACCCCCTCGGTTATTTGTCATTGAGTCTTTTGTCAGGGACTTATTGTAAAATGTGGGTTGCCTATATATAGGACCCCATTCCCCCCATTTCAACTTAATGAATCAAAGAATAAAAAACTTGCCATTTTGAGAGTTTACACTTCTTATCTAGTGGAGAGATTCCATTTTTTGGGTGAGAGACCCTAGGGGAGAGATTCCCCACCCTTCCCTCTCTTAATCTCTCTTTTTCACTCCACTTTCTCTCTCCTCCACACCCAATTTCGAAAATTTTCTCTCTCCTCCCTTCCCAACTACCACTCTCCCACCTACCCCCATTAAAGGCCACTCCCCTTCCCCACACATCCCATTACTCCACCCCCTAGTCCCAAGGGAGCATCCCCAATCACTAAGCCACCCTCCAACCACCTCATCCCTTTCCCAAGCACCCTTCCCTCTCCCTCATGCAACCCTCCACTTCCCTAGGCCATTTGAATTCAAAAATCCCCTTCCCTCCACAGCCCTAGGGCGCCCAAGACCCCTCCCCTTTGGTTAGGGGCGGCCCCCTCTCATCCTCTCCATCTTCCCTTGTTCCCCTCCATCACCCCCACCTTCTACCATCTAGAGTAAGAGGACCTGCAGAAGACCTGAAGCTTATAGCAGCGACCCCGACCTCCTTCGGACGTTCCTAGAAGCCCAAGAGCCATCGTTGGAAGCGTCTGCCTGTCTTCTTCGCAACGGTAGTGGTCTCGTCCCCATCGGAGCTTGGTGCTGCCCCGGAAGCCCATTCTTCCACGACTGCGCAGATCTACCCTGGCAGAGGTTCTGAGCCAGACAAAGAGCTTCACCACGATGAACCCAGAGGGAATCAGGCCACAAGCTCTTCTATAAAGCTCTTTCCCTTCCTGTATACTTTCAGAATCAAGAAGCGGAACTCCATTCGGCATCCTGTAGCAGGCGTTATCAATTTTCTCCCTCAACTTCGCAGTCCTGTTACCCACAGTCTGCACCGACCTATCAATAGTGTTCATAGTTCCCTGGTCCTCTCCGACATCATTTGGCCTCCCCATCAGTTTTTCTGCGAAGAGGACTCATCCACGGTTCCAACGACTTTGACGGTGCTCGATTCCGAGTTCGGGATCTGTCGGGGCATCCTCTGCAACCTGCTGTTGGAAACCAGGAGCTAGCTCTGCAGAGATCCTGATCCGGAGAGAAAGCTTCACCACGACAAACCCCGGAGGAATCAGGCCACAAGCTCTTCTACAAAGTTCTTCCTCTCCCTGTCTACTTTCAGAACCAAGAAGAGGAACTCCGTTCGGCATCTTGTAACAGAAGTTACCAATTTTATTCCTCAGGCGTTAGACTCTACTTCCCACTATCTGCATCGACCACTCCTCACTTTTCTGAGTCCTATGATCTTCACCGGCATCTTTTGGCATCCCCGTTTGTTCTGCTGTAAAGAGGACTCACCCACGGTTCCAACGGTTCCAACAGCGACTGATTCGGAGTTCGGGAACGGTCGGGGCAGCCGTGTCTTCCTGCTGTTGATAATCTGTTGCAGACAATCCGAGAATCAGCAACCCTGTTCGTGCTCCCGCTCAGGCCGGCAGAAACCCCTGAAGAAATTGGAAACATTCAGAGGCACTCCTGTTCCAGAGACGAAGAGATCCCCACTGGTCTCACCCTCAGCAAAATTCTTGAGCAAGTTCTACAGCTGCAACACCGGCTATCTGTCCTTATCCGCAGACAGCAGGCAGATTCGGTGTCATCACTTATTCCTCACTCTTTGCTTTGATTTCCCCTCCCCGCTTGGCCGGCTGAAGGCCCCTCCCTGCGTGGAGGTAGTATTGATTGTAATATCATTAACCCCCACCCCAAGGTCCCCCCTCCTGCGAGAGGTGTAGTGTTGTAATAGCTGAAACAGGTCAAGCTACCCCGACGCGGCGTGTGGGGAACCCACGCTTCCCCGCTCGCCCTCGTCTCCGAGCGGGACTGGTTTCTTCAAACCAGTCGAGTGAGTGCTCTAAAACTTTGCTCTAATTCATGCTTATTCTTTCAATATTAGTTCATAAACTCCGCTGGCCGTGACGAGAGCCCGATCCTTAAGCTCATTGCTATAAGTGATCATCGTGAGAAGAGAGTGGAACCCGTGCCCTTTGGCACTTCGTCGGACCCTTGATTTGGGCAGCCATACCCTTGGGGAATCAAACCTTGGCCTTGCTGGCCCTCTACCAGCAAGGGCCCAGCCCACACAACCTCCCCTTGGCATTGCCAAGTTACCCCCGGGTCTTAGTGAGCATCGGGTGAGCGGTTGCCATTATCGGTCCGTTTTGAATGCTTAATTGTGCTTGCTTGTTGAGTCCTAGGTTGTGTCACATCATGGCCTCATTGCTATGACGCCTTCCCCGCAGCGGGCAGTAATTCATCAAGCTAGAGTTGCGGCTTGTTGGATCTTCGAACAACCATTCGAGGGGCTGTCCTATGCCTGATAGGGGCAGCAGGAAAGTGGAATACTGGGATCTTTGTTCTCCTGGTTGGCAATGCTTGCTAGCCCCCCCCCCCCCCCTTTTTTTCTTTTCTTCTCTTCTTCCTTTTTGTGCAATGGACCAGGGTGGGTGCGCGGGAGAGCACTCAACCCCCTCAGGGAGGGGATGAGTGGTCCGCTCCACCGCATCAATCCGCAGTGATAATCTTTGTTCAGCACAGGTCTTGGCGGATATGGCCGTATAACCCTCTCTCGTCAGTTCTTTCTCTTTGTCCTTTTGTTTCTTTCTTTTCTACCCCCTTTTTCTTTTCTTTTTTCTTTTTTTTCTTTTTTGCTATCTAGAGGCTTCATCGCCTGGTTGGCCCTTGCAATCAGCGACCACGGTGTAAGTGCGGGAGTTCATAGTAGAAGGGCCTTTAATAAGCCTAGATGATCATTCACTATTCCATAGATATGCATCACTGTTACAGGTGACTATCACCCCTAAAAAAAAGAGGGTACATCCGGCAACAGCCGATCATGCAGCCAATGTCAGTTTAAACGGATGCCGACAGGATGAGGCATCACCAATGTCTGGTAACATTTTTTTTTTTTTAGACTTCCTAGCATTGCTCGAAAGAGACTTGGCATGTCCTTCAGGGCACGCTGTTCTTCGGCCGGTGTGGTGTGGCTACACCGGTCGCCTTCAAGTTGGGCATTTGGTGAGGGCGTGGTGGGTCTACCATGTACTTGCCCAACCTTAATTCGCCCTTCCTGATCAGGTCTTCGACAACATCTTTAAATATGCAACAGTCCTCAATGGAATGCCCGTTCATCTGATGATATAGGCAGAATTGGGGGTCGTCCCTTCTTTCGAGGTCGTTTGGTCTCTTCGACTCCGGAAGCACAACTTTGCCATATTCTTGAACCCATTCGAAGAGGATCCGAGTCTTGTCTCTCGGGAAAGAGTAGGGCTTCTTCATTCTATCCCTTAATGAAAGTCTCTGGTCAACAGGCCTAGTGGAGGAAGCTCTGGCCGTGATCTTTGTTCTCCCCTATTGTCGCTCGAAGGCTTCGAAGTCTGGGGGGCAAAATTTTTCTCGTGCCAACTGCTCATCGGCTGATCGCTTTTCCCCACTCTGGGCAGTGGTGGTTGGGCAATATTTTGCCAAGAAGACCTCAGCATCAGATGCTAGGCCACTCAGCTCTTCAAGAGTTTTGACCTCAATATCCATGGCCCTCTGTATTATTTTGCCCTTCAGGCTTCTTAGGAGTCTTTGGATGGCGCCCCCGCAATTTGGAGGGTTTCCACATTCTTCACGGGGGTTTCCCCCTCTCCTCGCATAGTCCAAGGCGGGCCCATCACCTCTTCGGTCAGCTACTTGTGATTCAGCCTCGATGACTTTGCTCTCGAGCCGCCTCATTTTTGCCCCTCGTTCGGCCCTCAGCTTATTCGTCCCTGTTGACGCTATCAAGCTCGGGTACGAGTCAGACGATCGGCGAATAAGGTTTGTTCCTGGCGTCATGCGAGGTATCGAGGGTGCATGCTGCAGCCGCTAGAAGGGGGTGCCCCCAATGTAATCATGTATCATTCGGGACATTGCTAGCGGTGGTGGTGGGACCTCGGATGGCTCACAGCCACCCCAGAAGGTCCCAGAAGAGGGCCCTGCCCGCTTGGGCACTACTAGGCATAAACTTGTCTTGGTCGATATCCCTCTTGACGCCTCGACTTCGTGCAATTCTTCAAATAATCTTGCCGTCATGGCGAGGGTGGGTTGATGGAAGTTGGAGGTGCTGCCTCCCGCCCTGGCTTCAAATGGGGCCAACGAGATCATGTTGTCATGGCTGGCAATGCCTTGTCCTTGAAGAGTCGACATTGCTGCCCCCAGGCCCTCATATAGAGGAGAGTCATGATGAGGGGCCTCCTCACTAGACGGCGGGGAGTACGTCTCTTCATTTTCTCTTTCACGGGTTTGGCCTGAGCCGTGCCCGGTCGAGAGTGTGTAGCAAGAGAGGACAACGCCACTCCTCCTATTCTTTGAAGTCTCCCTTTCCTTTTCCTCCGGGCTTGGTGTATGCTCCTGCGATAAATCATCTAGTGCTTGCAGCGCCTTAGATTTCCATTCAGCTTCTTGCTCTGGGCCCAGGGGCTCTGAATGCCCGCACAGGTGTGGACACCAAAAATTGCACACCCAGATACCCTGCTCGGCCCAGCATCAACAACGGCACCAAGTGAAGAAGCCCCGGAGGCACTGGTCATCCGGACTCCCCAAATATGCACACTGCCGTGAAGCCATCTCCGGAGTCACGACAGTGAAGAGAAATCAACCACCAAGTGGTGCGGACACCCGAGCAATTGATCGGCACGACACACCGAGCCACTGGTACCGCACACGGAGCATGACACGAGCCACCTCAGCGTCCATCTGGCTCGGAGACAGCCTGGAGACTCCGCCTTGAGCCTCCCCATTTATTATATTTAGCTAGACTTTATGTGTGTATAATTTGTATTTATTTCGTTTCATTCGGTTTGCCATTTTGAGTGTAATAGGGACTTACGAGCATTTCGGACCCCGTGGGCCCCACGGGCCCCCCGGGCCCCACCACATTGGGCCACCTCAGCCTAGGGTCCCACGTGGGGTCAGTCAACATGCCACATGGGGCATCTAGAAGTTTGAATGGTCAATTGTCCACATGGGGGACAAGGGACCAAAATAGTCAACATTTCCAACCAACACCCACCTACCATGTCAAGCTTGTTCCCCCCCCTAGTCAATAGGCTGTCCCCCCCTTATTTTTTTAATTGTATTTTTGTGGAATGGTCACAAGCCATCCCAACCCTCCATCTCACACCCCTAGATCCAACGGTGGAGGATGGATTAGATGGGTGACCTATATATGCTTGTATTTTCCCATTTTGATGAATAAATGCCATTTTGAATCAAAGAAATTGTTGGAGCTCCAGCTTGGTGCGACCCTCTCTCCCCCCTTGCAGCTGTGAAGGTTGCCTCTGGAGGTGTGACTCCTCCCCTATCAGTTCCGGTCATCCTCGCCGCCGCCACGAGCCGCCACCGCACCGCCATCGTCTTCATCGGAGTTCTATCCGTGCAGTACCACAGCAGCTTCCACAAAATTCAGCCATCAATCATGAGCTCTGATCGACCTGGCGATTTTACTGGAGGTTCCATAGGTGTCAAGGATATCCCAAAAAAATTGGTTTGTCATTCAGATCCCGTTCCATATTTTTATATTTTCGTCCACTCTTCCCTTTCAGTTCTACCAGCAGTCTATCCAGATTCATCTCCGCCCTGAGTTTTAGGTCTTAGGTCCACTTTTTGATTTTCTTTGGTTCGTCCAATTTTACTGGATCTTCCTTCTACCAACCCCTTCATCCACAATTTTTATAAATTTCTAGTTCGTCCATTTCGTATTTTCCACAAATCGTTCTCAGATCCACCTGAAGTTCTGTCCACCCGTTCCCAGATCCGACCACCAGACACTCCAAAACTCCTATCAAATCACCACCACCTCCAAATCTAATTTTAAAAATTGTCCCAGCTTCGTGGTTTGATTATCTACAACTTTGAAGAAGAGCTTGAAGTCTGAATCCCAATGTACGTAGGCGTTCAATGGCCATTTACAGGGAACTGGTGTGCTGAACTGAGAGTTCTGGAACTGTGTAGCAGAGACTTGAAAATTAGTTAAGGTTCAGGTCCGCGCAGGTTCAGAGGAATCCACTGGCCCTAGGTTGGAGGATTTTGAGTCCTCTTTCCAACGGCGCTGGTTTCGTCGCATTCTGGCGACGGGGCTGATCGCAGCAGTTGATTTCGCCGGAGCGCGCGCCTGAAAACAGTAAGCAAAAATCCGTGGGCAGCATTCCACAAGCTTGGAGATCGGAGTTGTTCGGCCACCGATCGGCGTTCCCGGCCGACCGCCTTTCGTGGAGGCGTGCCACCAGGGGCCCCCATCACTGTGGGACCCACTCCTGTAGATCCGGAGGCCAGCGCCACCCGTGGGCCCCACGGGCCCGCAGAACCCGCCGTTCGGAAAGCACGAAAACGCGGAGTTCGGCACCACCGGGCGACATCAAGATGCTGTCCGTCAACCCAATTCGCGTGATTCCCGGGCCCGCATATGACCTTTTACCTCCCTGCGTGGAGTGGGTCAAATTATTGTACTGCTGTAAAATTATGTTAACCGGGGGTCCGTGATTGGCCGGGGTTGTCTTCGCCACGCCGGGTGCGTGGAGGTAATGGTCCGAACCTCTTGGCGTTCATTTGCTTAGCTAGTATATGGTCTTTTGCCGCTGCCGAGAGTGTAGATACTAGCCCGTGTGTCCATGTCACCGCTGTGAGAGTGAGAGTGACCCGTCCCGTGACTCGATCCGAGTCCGGAAGTGAGTCTGACTACCTTGAACTCTGCCGGTTCCTTAACCGCGCACAATCCACGCTTTCCCTCGCATGGGACGCCAAGTGAGTTTGCACTTCTGTTAGCGACGTGTAGCCTATGGGAGCTCTCCGTGTCGGGCCTAATGTCTCTCCCATCATGTGTTGCTGGTCATGTCCACGTCTAGAGTCTGAGGTCCATAACACGTAGAGTCGGTCCCCGTATCCGTCCCGCATCACCAAGAGCCCCCGTAATCCATGGGCCTCGAAGAAAATTAAATGGGCCACAACTCATGCTTACAACGGGCTCAGAACTGCCCCTTTTGGCCTTCAACGGCACGCCCTGAAGCCCATTCAGCGACACATCCCTGGGTCCTTCAGCGGCACAGCCCTTGGCCCTCCAGCGACACGCCCCTGGGTCCTTCAGCGGCACAGCCCTTGGCCCTCTAGCGGTACGCCCTTGGGCCCTCAGTGGCACAGCCCTTGGCCCTCCAGCGGTACACCCCTGGGCCCTTCGGCGGCACAGCCTTTTGGCCCTTCAGCGGTACACCCCTGGGCCTTCACCGGCACGCCCTTGTGCCCTTTCAACGGCACACTATTCCAGGCCTTCAACGGCACACTATTCCAGGCCTTCAACGGCACACTTTTCAAGCCTTCAATAGCACACTACTTCAAGCCTTCAACGGAACATTATTTTAAGCCTTCAGCGACACACTTTTCCAGCCTTCCAACGGCACACTATTTCAAGCCTTCAGCGGCACACTTCTTGGGTCTTCCAGCAGCACACTTGTGAAGGCCTTCAGCGGCACACCTGCGAGGCTCTCCAGCGGTACGCCTTCCTCAGCCCCCAGCGGCACAGTGTTCGGCCCATCCACGCCGGTCAACGCTCGTAGCCCTTGGCGCGCAGCAAAAGCATGGCAGGCCCATGCCTGCACCTTGCTGGGCTGTCCTCACCCCACCTACTCCCGTCCTCGGCATTCGTCGACCTAACCAGGGGTATAAGAACCCCTCGCTCCGACAAGTAAAGGAGAGAGGAGTCCAGTGGAGGGAGCCACGACCGAGCTGCCAGAAAAGAGAGGAGGAAGAAGAAGAAGAGAAGAAGAGAAGAGGAGGAGGGGAGGCTCTGCCCCCCCCCCCCCTCTGCTGCCCCGTCAACTGTCGTCCGTGCGAAGAGAAAAGAGAAGAAGAGAAGAAGAAGCAGAAGAGAATGTTGAGTCCCAAATGTGGCAATCAAGAGGGGAGGGGTGAATTGATTGGCTAATAAAATTTTGCTACCCTTAAGAAAACGATGCTGATTAAACAAACAACCACTAATTCTCGCACGAACAAGATCACACTTGTGAATGCGTGCGGAATGTGTTTGAAAAGCTGGTGTAGTGATCTCTCAACTCACCGTGAAGCCCACTCGACAGGAATCGGAAAATCCATAACACATGAGACACACAAATTTTTAGGTGGTTCGGTTACACAGCCGTGTCCCCTACGTCCACCCCTCACACATGAGGATTAAAGCTTCACTATCGAATGAATCACACACACACACACACACACACACACACACACACACACACACACACACACACACACACACACACACACACACACACACACACACACACACACACACACACACGGCTTCCGATCTGGTAGCCAAAAGCGCACAAGCGCACATACACACACGCACGTTCATGTTTCCGAACACGAACACCACACACACGAATATGAAGTTTATGATTACACAAATATTCAAGATCAAGCTAAATGATTTAGAATGAGAAGTTTAGAAGATGATTTATCCTGATCGGAGCTCCCCCTATCACTTCAGCGAATTTCAACGAACACTTGGTGTAGCCCGTTGAACGTTCTTGACGATTATGCTCGGAAGAGGTACGATCTTGATCTCTACGCAGCCAACCAGCAGGATGTTGATTTGGAGGCTTGAATCCCTCTTCTTTTCTTCCCTATCACGCACACTACAAGGTAGAAGAAGGGCTGTGGCTGCTGGTTGCGACCTGCACTCACAAAGTTAGAGCAAAAACCCAATTTCAGGAAGATACGAATTCTACTTAGGGTTTTCATCTCAATGAGATAATATATAGCCCCAAGGGCGGTCAAGGGGCGTCTAGGGGACAAGATTTGCACATCAAGGAGTGGTTTAGGGATAGCCACACAAGTGTAGTTTGACAGCCAGCTCGCATGGACAAGAGTCCACATTCACGGCGCCACCCAGACCAGAAAGGGTCGACCCTTGGGGTCGACCCTCGTGAGGGGCCAGAAGGGCCTGTCAGCATGGGTCGACCCTTAGGGTCGACCCTTTCAGGAACCGTTGCTGTCTCCACAAAATGGGCTTCTGGAGTTTACAGGGGTCGACCCTTGGGGTCGACCCTTGTAGGAGCCAAAACAAGTATAGCAGAAAGGGTCGACCCTTGGGGTCGACCCATGACAAAACCGGTTCTGGAAAATAATTCCACAAGCAGGGGTCGACCCTTGGGGTCGACCCATTCAAATGGGATTCTGCCTGGCAGCAATGGGTCGACCCTTGGGGTCGACCCTTTTTCCTGAACTTCCAAATATGAAGATAAAATAAAACTAAGTCTAGGGGGTTCAAGTTGGGGGACTAAAAACATGAATGCTCCACATCTAGAAATAAATTCAAACAAGGTTAGGATTGATCTCACCAATCGTCCTTCAGTCGATAAGGAGCTTTGGCCATGTTGGTTTGTCCTATCAAAAACAAGGTTTGAATTAATTCCACATTTTGCACATTGAAACCAAAAATACTTACAATGAGTTGTTGTGCTTGAGCCTTCTCAAATATCATGTCTTCAATTGATGTGTGCATTTCCAGAACGTAGTTATGCTCATTTTCAGTTCATACAAAACATTTGATCATCATCAAAAATCATAAGTCATATACATGAGGAGGGGGTTCAACAATCTCCCCCTTTTTGATGATGACAAAAATAATAGAAACCACATTGTAAAGCATCCACCATTCCATATACATGAATCAATCCAACAGTTTAAGGACATGGTCAACCAGAAATCCAAATATAAGATTGATCATCATTGCACACTGTTTTGCCGACAACAAGTGGAAGGAAGGCAAGCCTGAAATGCATTTAACAATATGCCATAGCTAAAATGCAATGTCTGATGAACTGAAATGCAACAAAGCGAACTGAAATGCAAAAACTGAAATGAGATGCAACACAAAATGCAAAAACTGAAATGAGATGCAACACACGCATGCATACACACAATACATATAATAGCCGAGATAGTATTTCTCCCCCTTTGACAACATCAAAAAGGAGGGGGTGAAACAAGGTTAAGAATTATGCCATAAGGAAGAGAGAGAGGCTAATCGACATCCTCGTCATCAACCAGAGTAGAAGAGCCCGGTGGACGCCTAATATACTCCGAAAGATCGGCTAGCAGTTGGGCTTGGTTGGCCAAGGCATCAGTGACAGAGCGAGAGTGCTCCTGATGGGAAAGTTTCAGATCGTGTAGATCACGGTGCAACGCTGTCATAGTCTCCCCATACTCGTCCAACCGGTCATCAATGGTGTCCAATCGGTCCATGAGAAGCTGAACCGCCTCAGAAGGCATGTCGGCAGCAAACTGTGGTGGCGGCAGATCGGCCTGTGCATCGTCTTCATCGTCTTCAGCTGAACTAGCATCATGGGCAGCACTCTTTAAGGTGCGAATCAGAATACCATCATGTAGCTCATATCCCATATTGTGGGAGATGGAATGGATAGTAAAGATATCTGCTTCCCTGATGTCTTGAGATGGTTCTTTTGACAGATTTATATCCAAACAAGCAAATATAGCAGATAATGCGGCAGCATAAGGAAGAGTACGGTGCTTGTGCTTCATGCTTGTGCACATATGTGCTAAGAAAATAGCTGGAAAGTTAACCGGAATTCCACCCATAAGGCAATAAAATAGGAACATGTGATTCTCGGTTACTTTGTCATGACCGCCTCCTCTAGGCAACAAAATCGTAGTGATCATGCGGTGCAAAATATGCTGTACGGGAGGAAAGTGGTTGGCATTTAAGCCAGCAAGTAACCGACCTCCACGATCTTCACCGGTCATCATTTGATACACTACATCATCCGGAACAACTAAATCTCCAAATGTGAAACCTTCAGTCGGAAGATGGAAAACCATTCCCAAAAATTCAGTGGTGAGAATTATTTGCTGTCCATTAACCGTAGTGGTCGGATGCTCCCCGGACAAAATAAGATTGCCATAAAATTGATTTACCAACCGTGGATATGTGCGGCGATACTCAGACATAAAAGAATCCAGGTTGGGCTGACTGCATAATATATCAACGAGACTCGGAAGATGGCGGTTCAAGTTGATAAATGATACCACACGAGGGCGTAACACCTTCCTATCCAGAACTTTGCTTGAGGGCGCCGAATCGCGCTCATTTGCAGCCGGTCGTCCACGACGTGCCGGGGCCGCACTTGACTCTCCTCGGCTGCGAGGGATGCGCTTCTTGGGGGCCATCTAAACACAAACCAAAAGAATTCATAGATGGAGAAGGATCTCGATGGTTTGACTAAGGGAGCATGCTAAGATGTGAAGCTAGGATCCTCCACAAGCATCAAGAACATACCTCAAGAATGGAGATAGCAAGGGATCGACGCCTTGAGTTCCAAGAAGGCAGGCGCGCGCGGATGCCACTGGGAGAGCCACGCTAGGGCTTGAAGGGTGGAGAGCCAAGAGAGGATGTTAGGGCTTGGAAGGAGTGGTGGCAAGGCTAGAAGGGGGGGGAAATTATTTTTATAGCCTTAGGAAGGTCCACCTTAAGGGTGGAACCAAGTATAAGATGGCTAGGGCACCAAAAAGGGGCCACCCGCCGGTTTGGGTTTGGGTCGACCCCTGGTTTGGGTCCCCCGTGCGCCCGAACCGGCACGGCGAGTGTCGACCCTGTGGGTCGACCCTTCTTCTGGGTCTGCGAGGGTCAACCCTTGGGGTCGACCCGTTCCCTATTTTGTAGCCAAAAAGAGAGAACAAGAGTGCTGAGTGTCAATAAGTGTCCGGCTCGAGTCCCCAAGTGAAAAACACATGAATTCAAGGAATTGTGAGTCAAATGATGGGATTTAATTCATTGGGAAAGTGCAGTCGAAATATGGAGATATGCTAGACGCGTAGAGTCCTTGTGATCTGGATTTTTGACTTTGAGCAGATTAGCTCTTCTCTTGGCAATGTGTATAAGTCAAAGGTGATTTCGGCCATAGGAATTTCAAGCAACAGTGTGTAATTACAGTATACATAGAAGGCATGCAGGAACACACAAGGAAAAGTTTTTGTTTCTTTTTATTTCACACAGTATGATGCAAGTGCATGACAACGAATTAATTAAATGCTCAGTATTTGATGCAATGACATGTAATGCAGTGACCTAATTATGCATTGATGCACATGACAGTTATTCAGACTTTTCTATCCTACAAACCCCTAGTTCTCTTCTCAAAGATGTGAACCTATCTTCACTAAGAGGTTTGGTGAAAATGTCGATAATTTGTCGATCTGTTTCAATGAAACTGATTTCTACATGACCCTTACTCACATGATCTCTAATGAAATGATGTCGAATTTCAATATGCTTGGTTCTAGAGTGATGAACAGGGTTTTTGGACAAGTTTATGGCAGAGGTGTTGTCACAAAGAATTGAGGTGTTTTTAAAAGATATGCCATAATCAATCAGTTGTTGTTGGATCCATAACACCTGGGATACACAACTACCGACAGCCACATATTCGGCTTCGACAGTAGACAAAGCCACTGAATTTTGTTTCTTGGAGGCCCATGAGACCACGCAACCCCCAAGAAACTGGCAATACCCACTAGTGCTTTTCCGATCTACTTTGCAACCCGCATAATCGACGTCAGAGTAGGCAATTAAATCAAGACTCGAATTACGCGGAAACCATAGTCCGAAATTAACTGAACCAGCAACATATCTGAAAATTCGTTTAACAACCGACATGTGTGATTCTTTTGGGTTTGACTGAAATCTAGCACACATGTAAACAGCAAACTGTATGTCGGGTCTACTGGCAGTTAAATACAACAAAGAACCTATCATGCTTCTGAAAAGTTTTTGGTCCACGTTTTTACCTGTTTCATCTTGGTCAATTTTTATTGAAGTAGACATTGGAGTTGGTTGTGGTTTTGTTGATGTCAAATTGAACTTTTTCAGCAACTCCATTGCATACTTCTTTTGATGTATGAACATCCCATCAACCGTCTGGTTCACCTGCAATCCCAAGAAGAAAGTCAGCTCTCCCATAAGACTCATTTCAAACTCACTTTGCATTAAATTGGCGAAGTCTTTGCTAAGAGCATCTTTAGTGGAGCCAAAAATAATGTCATCAACGTAAACTTGAACAATTAAGATTTCCTTACCATTCAATTTTGTAAAGAGGGTTTGATCAACATTACCTCGTTTGAATTCATGTTGAATGAGGAATTCACTTAACCTTTCATACCATGCACGGGGTGCTTGTTTCAGACCGTAAAGTGCCTTGTCCAGCTTGTACACATGGTCTATATGCTTTGTGTCTTCAAACCCCGGTGGTTGCTCCACATACACGTCCTCCTGGATATAGCCATTCAAAAATGCACTCTTAACATCCATTTGAAATAATTTGATATTATGACAACATGCAAATGCTAAGAGAACCCTCACTGCCTCAAGT
This sequence comes from Amorphophallus konjac, assembly GCA_022559845.1. Taxonomy (NCBI): domain Eukaryota; kingdom Viridiplantae; phylum Streptophyta; class Magnoliopsida; order Alismatales; family Araceae; genus Amorphophallus; species Amorphophallus konjac. The sequence goes on along the minus strand of CM040126.1, from coordinate 31,051,477 downwards.
CTTGCTACTGGAGCAAAAGACTCATCGAAGTCAACTCCTAATTCTTGGCTATAGCCCTTGGCTACAAGCCTGGCCTTGTTCCTAATTACCACTCCTTGATCGTTAGTTTTATTTCGAAACACCCATTTGGTTCCGATCACGGAGTGATTTTTAGGACATGGTACGAGTAACCACACTTTGTTCCTTTGGAACTGGTGTAGTTCTTCTTGCATGGCCATGATCCATGACTCATCTTTCAAGGCCTCTTCAATGGAGTGAGGTTCAAATTGAGAGAGCAAGGCTAATAAATCATGAGTTTCAACTTCCCTGAAGGAGGCTCGTGTCCTTATCCCTTCTTGTACATTGCCCAATACATTCTCCGGCGGATGGTCCTTTGCAAATGTCCATTGTATTTGTAGCTCCTGTTCAAGTTGAGTTTCCTGATTTTCATCCTCTTCTTTTGGTTCTTCCTCTTCTTGTTTTTCTGAATTTTCTTCCTTCTTCTCGATATTATCATCTTTCAACTCATCATCTTGCAAAATAGATTTTTCATCAGTTATAGATGGAGATGATTCATCAATAATAACATGTGGGCTTTCTTCAACTACGAGAGTTCTCAAGTTATACACTCGATATGCTCTCGAATTGAGAGAGTACCCAAGCAATATGCCTTTGTCACTTTTGGGATCAAATTTAGCTAAGTCCTTCTTACCATTGTTATGAATGTAGCATATTGAGCCAAACGGTCTCAAGTATGAAATGTTTGGCTTCTTACCTCGGTATAGCTCATACGGAGTTTTCTTCAACAATGGTCTTACCATGGCTCGATTTATGATGTAGCAGGCCGTGTTTACTGCTTCAGCCCAAAAGTACCTCGGTATTTTATTCTCGTTCAGCATGGTTCTTGCCATCTCAACTAGCGTTCTGTTCTTCCTTTCCACAACTCCATTTTGTTCCGGAGTTCTAGGTGCGGAGAAGTCATGCATATATCCTTGAGCCCTGCAAAAATTGCTGAACTCATGGTTATCAAATTCTCGGCCGTGATCACTCCGCACAGCTTTGATGCAATACCCTTTATCATTTTGAACAAATCTGCAAAATGCTTCAAATTCTGTCAGAGCATCATTTTTATGAGAAAGGAAATAAACCCAACAGAATCTTGAATAATCATCCACAATCACAAATCCATATAGTTTACCACCCAAGCTGTGAGTTCTACTTGGTCCGAAGAGATCAATGTGGATGAGTTCAAGAGGCCTTGATGTGGTCACATCTTGTTTGGACTTGAATGATGTCCTTGTTTGTTTGCCCATGCTGCAAGCTCCACAAACTCCATCATCGACAGCCTTCAACTTGGGCAGTCCAATTACCAAATCATTTCTTGATAATTTCAGCAATACATTGAAACTAGCATGCCCAAGCCGGCGATGCCAGAGCCAAGCATCATCATTGTTCCTTGCAATTAAACATAAATTCTCATGAGAGGAATCATTCAAGTCTATCATATAAATATTGTTATACCTGAAACCAATGAACTTTATCTCATGAGTATTCCTATTCAAAACAGTGCAGTGGTTAGAATCAAAAATCACATTGCATCCCTTATCACAAAGTTGGCTTATGCTTAAGAGATTATGTTGCAAACCCTTCACAAGCAATACATTTTCAATGGTATGATTTTGATTCTTACCTATCTTACCTTCTCCGATGATTTTACCTTTGTCCTTACCACCGAATGCTACCGTCCCACCATCCTTTTCATGCAAGTCCACAAACCATTCCTTGTTTCCCGTCATATGCCGAGAGCAGCCACTGTCCAAATACCATTTGTTCTTTTGAGCTCTCGAGTAGACCTGCAATTCAACCAAAGTGCTTATGGAGATTTTGGTACCCAAGCAAGCTTGGGTCCATGATGGTTAGAGGCATGATGCATATATGATCTATTTCTGAATCCAGCAGAATTTTCTTCATCATGTTTCAGAATTCTACAATCATACATATCATGACCCATTTTTCACAATAGAAACAAGTGATGGCTCTATCTCTTTTTCTCCTTCTACCAACATTTGAAAAAGAGTTATGCATGTGTTTCTTTGGTTTGGAGGAAGCTAAACTTATGGGAGCCAAATGGGTTGTTTGAGCTTTTGATTTTTCAAGGATGGCAAGAGCTTCCTTTAGCTCTTTTATTTGAGCCATTTGAGATTGGCTTTCTTTTTCAGCCTTTACTTTGGCTTCATTGCAAGTAATGCTTTCAAGCTCTTCTTGTTTCATTTCATTTTCCAATTCTTCATGCATTTTCAGCAAAGTGGATTGTTCTTCTCTCATGCATAAAATCTCTTCTTCAAACAATTCAATTTTGGATGCAAGAATTTCATTTTCATGCTTCATGTTTTCATTTTCTGATTTTAAAGCATGGCACTCTTCACAAGGTTTTTTAGTATGCACAAAATGATCAATTTTCTTTTTCAAATTTCTGTTTTCAGATTTGAATCTTTTATATTTTTCATATAAAGATTCATATGCAATTTGCCATTGTTCACAAGTAAGAGTTTCGGTTTCAGAATCTACCTTATCTCCTTCATCGTCATTGGCCATGAGACATAGATTTTAGACTAGCTCATCAAGTCCATCTTCATTTCTGGATTCCTCCTGATCTTCATCACTCCATGTGGCCATCATGGCCTTGGGTTTCCTGAACTTGCATTTCTTCACCTTCTTGATCAGGTCGGGGCACTCACCCCGCATATGCCCGGGTTTCTTACATTCGTAGCAGATTACTTCTTCTTTCTTGCTACTTTCTCCTCTGTTTGGACCTTGCCTTCTCGGTCCTTTTCTGAACTGACCACCAAAATTTCTGGTTCGTTTCACAAACCGTCTTGCTCTTTGTGTGATCATGGCAACTAATTCTTCATCTTCAGTGTTGCCTATTGAGTCATTTTCACTGCCCTCTGAATCGTGTGGATTCACCTTTAGAGCCATTGTGGTAACAACTTTCTTTTTCTTGTGATCCTCCTCGCTCCTTTTGATGTTTATCTCGTAAGTCATCAGCGAGCCAATTAACTCGTCCAGAGTTAAAGTACTTAGATCCTTGGAGTCTTCAATTACAGTGGCCTTTGTATGCCACTGTGGAGTAAGGGATCTTAGGACTTTTCTGACGAGTTCCTTGTTGGAATACTCCTTGCCAAGTCCCTTTAGTCCATTGGTAATTTCTGTTAGCCTTGCAAACATATCAGAAATTGATTCTTCTGGCTTCATTGCAAACAGCTCATGGTCCCGAACTAAGAGGTTGGCCTTTGTTTCCTTGACTTCCGATGTTCCTTCATATATAAGCCGCAGCTTATCCACATCTCCTGCGCAGAGGAACACGTAGATATTCGTTAGGATGAACCGCACATTGAATTATATTCATAGCCTTAAAATTCGTTGAACACTTCTCTATATCTTCTTCATCCCATTCATCTTCTTTTTCAGATAAAACATATGGACCCTTACTTATGACACGCCAGACATCGTAGTCCTGGGCACGTAGGAAAACATACATTCTGTTTTTCCAGTAGGGGTAGTTTGATCCATCAAAGAACGGTGGTCTTTGAATAGAATGCCCTTCGGGCATCATCCCTTTGTTTGCCATAAGAACGGGATCAAACTCTGCGACCGTGTGGTCGAGACTAAACAGAGACCAGTGCTCTGATACCAATTATTGAGTCCCAAATGTGGCAATCAAGAGGGGAGGGGTGAATTGATTGGCTAATAAAATTTTGCTACCCTTAAGAAAACGATGCTGATTAAACAAACAACCACTAATTCTCGCACGAACAAGATCACACTTGTGAATGCGTGCGGAATGTGTTTGAAAAGCTGGTGTAGTGATCTCTCAACTAACCGTGAAGCCCACTCGACAGGAATCGGAAAATCCATAACACATGAGACACACGAATTTTTAGGTGGTTCGGTTACACAGCCGTGTCCCCTACGTCCACCCCTCACACTTGAGGATTAAAGCTTCACTATCGAGTGAATCACACACACACACACACACACAGACACACACACACACACACACACACACACACACACACACACACACACACACACACACACACACACACACACACACACACGGCTTCGATCTGGTAGCCAAAAGCGCACAAGCGCACATACACACACGCACGTTCGTGTTTCCGAACACGAACACCACACACACGAATCTGAAGTTTATGATTACACAAATATTCAAGATCAAGCTAAATGATTAGAATGAGAAGTTTAGAAGATGATTTATCATGATCGGAGCTCCCCCTATCACTTCAGCGAATTTCGTCGAACACTTGGTGCAGCCCGTTGAACGTTCTTGACGATTATGCTCGGAAGAGGTACGATCTTGATCTCCACGCAGCCAACCAGCAGGATGTCGATTTGGAGGCTTGAATCCCTCTTCTTTTCTTCCCTATCACGCACACTACAAGGTAGAAGAAGGGCTGTGGCTGCTGGTTGCGACCTGCACTCACAAAGTTAGAGCAAAAACCCAATTTCAGAAGATACGAATTCTACTTAGGGTTTTCATCTCAATGAGATAATATATAGCCCCAAGGGCGGTCAAGGGACGTCTAGGGGACAAGATCCGCACATCAAGGAGTAGTTTAGGGACAGCCACACAAGTGTAGTTTGACAGCCAGCTCGCATGGACAAGAGTCCACATTCACGGTGCCGCCCAGACCAGAAAGGGTCGACCGTTGGGGTCGACCCTCGTGAGGGGCCAGAAGGGCCTGTCAGCATGGGTCGACCCTTTCAGGAACCGTTGCTGTCTCCACAAAATAGGCTTCTGGAGTTTACAGGGGTTGACCCTTGCAGGAACCAAAACAAGTATAGCAGAAAGGGTCAACCCTTGGGGTCGACCCATGACAAAACCGGTTCTGGAAAATAATTCCACAAGCAGGGGTCGTCCCATTCAAATGAGATTCTGCCTGGCAGCAATGGGTCGACCCTTGGGGTCGACCCTTTTTTCTGAACTTCCAAATATGAAGATAAAATAAAACTAAGTCCATGGGGTTCAAGTTGGGGGACTAAAAACATGAATGCTCCACATCTATAAATAAATTCAAACAAGGTTAGGATTGATCTCACCAATCGTCCTTCAGTCGATAAGGAGCTTTGGCCATGTTGGTTTGTCCTATCAAAAATAAGGTTTGAATTAATTCCACATTTTGCACATTGAAACCAAAAATACTTACAATGAGTTGTTGTGCTTGAGCCTTCTCAAATATCATGTCTTCAATTGATGTGTGCATTTTCAGAACGTAGTTATGCTCATTTTTAGTTCATACAAAACATTTGATCACCATCAAAAACCATAAGTCATATACATGACGAGGGGGTTCAACAGAGAAGAAGAAGAGGAGGGGAGGCTCTGCCTCCCTCCCTCGTTGCTCCGTCCACCGCCACCTGGGCGAAGAGAAGAAGAAGAAGAAGAGGGGAGGCTCCAGCTCCCTCCCCATTACTGTCTCGTCTACCACCGTCGGTGTGAAGAGAGGAAGAGAAGAAGAGTGAGTGGAGAGAGAGGATGAGGTCCGGGAGGGGAGAAGTCCGTGCTCCCCCCATTGTATCTTCTTTCTTTCTTTCTTGCCCCCCCTTGTTTTCTTTTCCGTCGCCATGTATTAGCTCCCCTGGGGCACTCCTTTTGCGAGAATAAAAGTAGAAGGCTTGCAAATATTTTCTTTGGACGTCTTTCTAAAGCCTTTCTTCCGTGTTTGCATCTCTCAGTGTTTCATGCCCCTTTCCCTTTCTCCTTTTGTTAGGGCTTGCTTCCTCCCGGGTATTTTTATCTTTGCCCACCCCTGGGTGCCCTCAGCGGCACACCCTAGCCGTGCCTCCAACGGCACACCCTCCATATGCCTTCAACGGCACGCCCTTGGGCATCCCCAGCGGCACGCCCACCGGGCTCTTCGCCGACACGCTCCAGCCACCTTCAGCGGCATGCCCTTGCCCCCCCTTCAGCGACAGCGGCACACCCGGGCTTCCCCCAGTCCATCACGCCCTCTCGTGCCTCCCTTGCCCGGCACACTCGTCCCTCCTTGCCCGGTGCACTCCCTAGCCGGCTCTAGGGAGGTCTCCGGTCCTTTGTTCTCACCGAGTTTTCCAAAGTTTTATTAAATGTGTTGCCGCTCTCGGGCGCCCACCTCCAGTTGTCGGGTTCCGCCACTCCATGTGAGCGCGTTCCCTGTATCTCCCTTACGCTCGAGTCAAGGGGAGATGCTGCCAAATTTTCGTTAGAAACGATAACACGTTAAAAAGGACTAAAAGAAAGCAACAAACAAATAAAAAGAACAATGGTAAAATGCTTTAACCGAGGTAAGGGAACCGCAATCAATTCAAAGAGACCCAAATCGAACGACAACTAAACAACTTGAACACTCGCCCTCGTGAGAGAAAGGATGAAAGATAATCGAGAGAAAGAGAGAAGAAACCCATGCAAACTTAATAAAATCAAGAGAGAAAAGAAAAGAGGAAGAGACATAATAATGGAAGAGGAGTGGGCTCCCCATGCCCTTCGCCGGCACGCCCCCTTCAGCCACCTTCGCCGGCACGCCCTTTCCGCCGCCTTCGCCGATACACCCTCCAGCCACCCTTGGTCGGCACACCCGCTTGCGCCCTTGGCCGGCACACCCTTCGCCGGTACGCCCGCTCGCGCCCCTCGCCCGCACGCTCCCGTGACCCCTTCACTGGCACGCTCTCTTTACGCTCAGCGGCACGCTCGCACCCTTCGCCGGCACACTCTCCCAGCCCCTTGGCGGCACGCTCCCCCTGCCTTCGCCGGTACACCCTAGTCGTTCTTCACCGGCACGCCCTTTCAGCCCTTTTTAGCCCTCTAGCGGCCCACTCTCTCTCCAAAAAAAAGAACACATATATAATATAATAATAATAATAATAAATTAATTAATAAAAATTTTGATAAATAAATAAACCTAAGTATATATATGGAATAAACAAACAAAAAAATGTGAAATAATAATAATAATAATAAACAAAAAAGAGAAAATATAATAGTAATAATAATAAACGAAAATGGAGAAATCACCCGGAATAAATACATAAAAGGAAAATAAGCATTAAAATAAACATGCATATAATTTAAAGCCAAGATAAAAGAATAGTAAAATCCACATCGCAGCCCCGTCTCTCTCGTGACCCGATGCCGAAGGAACAATCATGCCGCCCTTCCAGGTTGGGCCTGAGTCTTGGGAATTATCCCAAAATAGTCACGACCTGCCCTCGCCTCGGGCCGATATTCCGATTAAACCGGACTCGTTTCTCGGGCCGGATCCCTTCCGAGCCACTACTAAAATTGCCGCACGTTCAACAGACATTTTGAACGGGTTCACCTAGATTCCCGCCGCGTTTCTATTACGGACTGGTGTCCGAACATGAAAAGGTCCATGCATGATCGATATGGCCGACGGCTCCCATCCCGACATGGTCGTAACCCGGCATTACTCTGGGCCAATAGCCTGTCGAATCGGATTCATCCTAATGAGATTTGTCCCCGCTCTTTCATTGAAATTGCCGCGAACTCGGCATACATTCGTACGGGGTTGTTTCTATCTACGTCGTACCTTCAATATGGACACTTGTCCGAATATCAAGTGGTCCGCAAGTGACCGACAGAAATCGGAATAGAACGAGATGGCTCCCGTCATCCCTGGACCCTACACATGGGAATATCAATAAGGCCTTCGTGGGTTATGCTTGGTGATGCGGGACGGACACGGGGACCGACTCTACGTGGTATGGACCTCGGACTCTTGATGCGGACACGACCAGCAACACATGATAGGAGAGACACTAAGCCCGACATGGAGAGCTCCTATGGGCTATACGTCGCTAACAGAAACGTAAGCTCACGCGTCGTCCCAAGCGAGGGAAACGCGGATCATGCGCGGTTGAAGAACCAGCAGAGTTCACGGGTAGTCGACTCACTTCCGGATTCGGATCGAGTCACGGGACGGGTCACTCTCACACTCACAGCGGTGACATGGACACACGGGCTAGTACCTATCGCTCTCGACAGCGGCAAAAGACCATATACTAGCTAAGCAAATGAACGCCAAGAGGTTCAGACCATTACCTCCACGCACCCGGCGTGGCGAAGACAACCCCGGCCGAATCATGGACTCCCGGTTAACAATTATTACAGCAATACACTAAGTCGACCCACTCCACGCAGGGAGGTAAAAGGTCACATGTGGGGTCCGGGAATCACGCAACTCGGGTTGACGGGCAGCATCTTGATGTCGCCCGGCGGTGCCGAACTCCGCGTTTTCGTGCTTTCCGAACGGCGGTTTCTACGGGCCCGTGGGGCCCACGGACGGCGCTGTCCTCCGGATCTGCGGGGGTGGGACCCACTGTGATGGGGACCCCTGGTGGCGAGCCTCCACGAACGGCGGTCGGCCGGGAATACCGATCGGGGGTCGATCGGCCCCGATTCCCAATTCTGGAACTAACTTCCCACGGATTTTGGTTGCTATCTTCCGGCGCGCGCTCCGGTGAAAACGGCCGCTGCGATCAATCTCGACATCGGATCGGGATGCATGAGCTATCATTGGAAAGCTCTCTTCAAATGCTTCAATCTAGACCCAGAGAGATCTGCTGGATCTGGTCGGATCAGAACTTTATTGAATTTACAAGTCCCTGTTGTACAGTAACTGAAGTCTCAGATCTGCAGGGCACTTGTCTGAGAACTACCATTGACCGCCTAGTAAACCTCCGATTCAACTCTTGAGTGCTTCATCAAAGTTATGAGATTTTGGACAAGGAAGACGCGGGTATTTTGTTTGGACTGATTGGAGGTGGCTGTGATTTGTTATGATTTTTTTACTGGAGGGTGGTCGGATCTGGGAACAGGTGGACAACACTGTAGCTATCTCTGAGATCGATTTTTGAAAAATATGGGATGGCCTCACAAAAATTCAAGAAAATTTGGGTACGGTGGGGTGGATGGACAAAACTCCCAGTAAAATTGGGAGATCTAAAAAAAATCAGAAAGTGGTCCGAACACTTGAAACACAGGGCGGGTGGAAGTTGAAACAGTAAGCAGATAGATCTGGAAATTAAGGTTGGACAAAAATAAAATAAAATATCAAATGGGATCTTTATGACCAACCAAAATTTTTGAGACGTGATTGACACCTCTGGAGCATCCCCTAAAATCCCGAGGTCGATCTGAGCTCGTTGCTGACACAGAGAATTCGTGGAAGCTACTGTAGTCGGATGAAGGCAGAACTCCGGCGATCTCGACGGTGATGCGATGGCGGCGGCGACCGGAATGATAAGGGGAGGAGTCACACCTCCAGAGGGAAGCCTTCACAGCTTAAAGGGGGAGAGGGAGGAGAGAGGAGGGGGGCGCACCAGCCCTTGCTCCTGGAATTAGTTTGATTCAAATGGCATTAATTCATCAAAATGGGAAATTACAAGTATTTATGTGTTACATCTCACATCCAATGTCCACCGTTGGATCTAGGGGATGGGAATGGGTGGCCTGGATTGAGTGTGACACACACACACAAAATACAATAAATAATTAAGGGGGGGGCGGCCCTTGGACCAAGGGGAGTGGGCTTGACTTGGTAGGTGGGGGGTGGGTGGCCATCTTGGACTTTCCAAGTCACTTGTCCCCCACTTGGCCCACCCTTCTAGAAACCTCCATGTGGAAGGTTGACTGACCCCACATGGGACCCTAGGCTGAGGTGGCTCAATGGGATGGGGCCTGGGGGGCCCGTGGGGCCCACGGGGTCCAAATTGCACATAAGCCCCTCTTACAATCAAAATAGCAAACCGAATACAACGAAATAAAAATAAATTACACACACATAAAGTCTAACTAAATATGATAAATGGGGAGGCTCAAGGCGGAGTCTCCAGGCTGTCACCGAGCCAGATGGATGCTGAGGTGGCTCGAGTCGTGCTCCGTGTGCGGTACCGGTGGCTCGGCGTATCACGCCGCTCAACTGCTCGGGTGTCCGCACCAATTATCCCCGGGTGGGAGAAACTCGACCCTGTCGAGTAAGGGTCTGCATCGCTCCTGTATCGCTCCAGAAGGTCCGGATCAATATGCTGCAACTCGCCATGTGTGATCCATGTGTCCTCGGTAGCGGGCCGTCCTCTCCATCGCACTAGGTAGCGCGGGTAGGATCCACTCCTGGTAACTGTCACCTGCTCATCCAGTATATGATCTATATGGTCATGCTGCCGTAACAACGGGGCTGGAGGTGGACACTCAGGTGTGGGATCACTCTCAAGGGGAGGAGATGGCTCGAAAGGCTCACTAGAGATCACCGCTGGGTCCCTATATGCAACTAGATCTGATATATTAAAAGTAGAGCTAATACCATATTCCTCGGGCTAGTCCACAACGTACGCATTGGATCCAATGCGTTTCAACACACTAAATGGACCGGCTCCGCGAGCTTGCAACTTCTTAACGGTTCCAGAGGGAAACCGTTCAGGTCTTACCCTGATCATGACATATTCGCCCTCTTGGAACTCTCGGTGGTGTCGGTGGGCATCGGCTAACTCCTTGTAACGTGCATTGCTGGCCTCAATGTGACGACGGGTGTCGTCATGCAAACTCCTAACATGCCTAGCAAACGACTCGGCCGACTCCGACAATCTAGCATGGATAGGCATGGGGACAAGGTCAATGGGTTTCCTAGGCCTACGACCAGTGACAATCTCAAATGGACTCATGTCGGTAGACCTATTCACCGAATCATTATATGCAAACTCGGCCATAGGTAGGATGAGATCCCAATCCCCAATGCGGTCCCTAACAAGACACCTCAAAAGGTCTCCCAGACTCCTATTGACCACCTCGGTCTGACCATCTGTCTGGGGATGATATGCAGTGAAAAACTTGAGGTGCGTACCCATCATATGCCATAGTGTCTTCCAAAAGTAGGAAGTGAATCTAACATCACGGTCAGACACTATTGTAGACATGCCAAAATTGACGCTATGATGATCAAATCTCATGTCACTATGATAACGCCCCAAAGTGAACTTCAATATTTCTATAATATAAATTTTTTCTATTTTTGTGTGTTTTTGTGATTAGTTCTTGCATTTTTTGGAATTCACGACTTGAAGAGGGGCGTGTTTTAAATAGCGACCTAATCTGGGGCGTGTTATTAAGAAAGGATGACCACAGGGAAGGGCGTCAATTCCTGGTATTTTACGAGTCCCACCCCGATTGAAATCAATGATTAACGTCCTTCCATAGGGCGTGTTTTTGTTTAACGCCTTGGCTTCAGGTGTCTCTTTACATTTTTTCAAATTAAGAAGGTTTTGTTGCCAAAATTAAATCCAGGTAGTGACGCCTTTATCCCGGTCGTGTTTTGAATTAACGCCCTAGAGCTGGTCGTCAATTTATAATTGACGCCCTTTGGTAGGTCGTGTCTCACCCTTTCGTGTTCTGCTTAAACTCGCCTTTCCTGAAGAGTTCCCTGCCTTTCTTGATCACCTTGCTCGATCTGAGAACTAGAGTCCTTGCCATTGACGACCACTGCCTATTCCTATCTTCCCAAATTTGTGATTATCTATGATCGAGACCCTATATAAAGATGCCCTGGTTGATCTCATGCGGGGGTTAGATACATACATATACACACAGATACACACACACAGAGTTTCACGGGTGCAAGGTTAGAAGCAGAGCTGTTAAGAAAGAATCGTGAGTTATGAGTTGTTACAGAGGTTAGACGCACGTATACATACATAAGCTCTCTGCTTCCTCCTGCTGTCGCATCCAAAGTGTTTTCCCTTTACTGTTTACAGGAACAGCAGGGATCTTTTCTTATCTTCGTCTGTTGTCTTCATTCATCTCTGTTCATCATCGTATAGCTTTTTCCTTGCATTAGTTTTTCATTGCATCTCTTTTCCTCTCCCCAATTCTCTAGGGGTTTTAAAACAAACAAAAGGTGCATACTTTATGCTCTTCTTTCATCACCATCTTTTATCTTTGGATTGATACTACACTCACGTTTGGCTGATCTCCTTTTCTTTTATTTGTTTGTTCTTTGTTCAAAGGTAATCAAAGAGGAAAAACCCCCTTCATCGGCCGGCCGATAGAAGGTGGAGGAAGGAACCCACATCTATCCCGCATCCTATTATCACCAGGTATTCGCGATCATCTTTTCTTCTTATTGAGGTAACCCCTCTGGCGATCACTCTCCTTAGTAGCACCACGTGCTCTTTTACTCCCTTTTTCATTATTCTTCTTATGCATATGCTTATTTTTCTTAAAAGTGGATTATTTTCCATGATTCACAAATTGGCGATCACGGTGGGACATCCACTATTTTTCTGTTGATTACCCCTTTCCCCTTTGGCACCCACGCGTGCCCTTTCCCATTGGCACCCACGTGTGCCCTTTCCCCTTTGGCACCCACGCGTGCCCTTTCCCTTTGGTACCCACGGTACCCCTCCTTTGTGCCCCACGGGCACCCTCCACTGTGCACACTGCACACTCCCCGGGATCAGCCAGCTTGTGATTAATCTATTGCTATTTTTTTTGAATTAACGCCCTTCACAAAGGCGCCTTTTTATTTAACGCCTTCATCCAGGGCGTCTGTTTTCTGTTTAACGTCTTCCACGAAGGCGTCTTTCATCATATCTACTGCTTCTGTGAATTTGCGCCCTCCCCTCGGGCGTCTTTTTATTTGGCAACGCCTCGCACCAAGGCGCGTTTTTCGTCGATCGTGCGCACCACTCACGTTTGACGCCCTCTGTCAGAGGCGTCTTTATCATATTCAGCGCCCCACATCAAGGCGCGTTTTTGCATTGTCTGTGAGCCTCTCCCAGTGATTCACGACAGCTACGCTGTCGTCTCTGTTATTGATAGCGACTGCCGCTACGTCGCCTCTTTCCTGTGTGTTTACAGAGCTTTGCTGTTTCTATCTATTCATGCTGGATTCATACTTACATTGATTATTTGATTATATTACTGTGATTGGCTTATCTTATACTGCATTTTGTGGCATTTGGTTGTGAGACCTCCTCTCTCTACACTAGGATTCCACACACCTCTCTTGGAATCGGGACAACCCTCCATTGAGCATTCCGTCTCGTTGGACCGGAAATCCCTTTTCCAAGACCTCCGTAAGTCTCCGCACCCGTGGATTCCCTCACGGACGCTGGGCTGGTTGTACCTTTGAAGTACCCGGAGTTTAGAGAACCTATCGTTGGTAAGAAGAGAGAGAACCTAGTTAACCCGGAGACTACACTTGGATCCAAACTAGGTTTCACTTTGCAAAGAGGAGTGAATTATTCTGCAATTTAACTCACTCTAATCTCAAACATAACACTAAAATCTTGCGTTCATCTCAACTTGATCGCATAAACTTGGTTGGGTTGATTTGCTTAAGCTTGTTTCGATTGGGTGATTGATTGTGTGATAATTCCTTCATAAAGCTTTCTCTATTTTTAAGCATGCAACTCCGTTCAGGTAAGATTATCAACATGGCAAGCTACGGATATTCCTATGATGATGTGGAGGAGAACGTTTTTGGTCAATCCTATGAGGTTCCCCAAGATTCTATCTATCATGAGGGGAATTACCCTCCTCCTCATTCTCATTATCCTCAAGTTCATGTGGTTGATACCACTACTCAAGAGGTTGTGCCCTCTTCTCAGGCTTTACCCTCCAACACTTCGGGGAACCCCTCCCCATCTTTCAATGTTACTGATTTGATTAATGCTCTATCTCAATTAGATGACTCCCAGCGGCAGGCAGTTCAGGCCGCTTTGAAAGGGAAGTCTGTTCCCTCTTCATCCTCCAATCCCCCTCCAGCCGAGAGCGGCCATCACCTCACTAATGACCAAGCGGTCTTGCACAAACCCCCCTCTTGTCCACCAACGCCTGGTGCGGTCATGCCGGCCCAACAGGCAAGCTACTCAGCGGTTAGGCCTCAGTTTCTCCAACCTCCCCGAATTCTACGGACGCCTATACCGAATTATTTCATTCAAAATCCGGCCCCGGTCGAGTCCGACACCAATGTTCTACTGCTCCAAAAGTTGGCCAGCATGGAAGAGCAACTTAAGAAAGTTACTGTAGCCAAGAATGCCCCGGAGATCTCTCTCCCTACACTGCCAGTTTTCCATCTGCCACCTTCTGAGATGCCGAATTTTCGGCGATACAATGGAACTGGAAATCCTTTTATTCATTTGAAGGATTTCATGTACGAGACCTCCTTTTGGCAAGATAATAAGGCCTCTTTGGCTTATTTGTTTAGAAGATCTTTAGAGGGGCCAGCCCTCGAGTGGTTTTATTCCTTGGAACCCGCAGATGCCAGCAATTTTGATGTGGTTCAAAGGAAATTCTTGCAGAAGTACATGGACCGGGTTGGACCCTCTCTTTCAGTTACAGATTTGGTTGCAGAGAAAATGAAGCCCGAGGAGGACTTCATAATATTTGCTGATAGGTGGCGATCAATGGCCGAAAAGTTGAAAGATACGTTGTCTGAACCGGAACAGGTTAAGATGATTATATCCAATGCAACCCCTCAGTTCCGGCACATATTAGCCATGAACAGATTGACAACCATGGAGGAGCTCTATGAACGAGCTCGTTATATTCAAACCCAAATGAAGGATTGGCCCATCATGGGCATGTTTGAACCAAAGCCAAAGTTGTTCAAGAAAAATACAAATGTCAACAATAGCGGGCCCATGACTGAGGGCACCGTCATCAATGAGCAGGTTGGCGCGGTCGGCAACCCCACACCTTTTCGCCAATCTAACCCACGACCCCCGCCACCTCCATCACAAGGCACCCTCTTCAATTCACCCCCACAACACCAATTTACTCCTCAACCTTTCCTTGCTCCTCCACAAAACCAAGTGCCCCACGCAGATCCCTCAGCTCCGCAACAGTACCACCAAGTACCGCCACCCACTAACTATGGACCGCAACAACAACAGCAAAGGAGACCACTTGGCCCCAAAAGGGCCCATTATCCGCCATTGCTAGAAAGTCTCCCAGACATATTCAATGCCTTGATGGCTGCCAATTTGCTCATGCTACCAAAGGAAAGGGCCGCGTGGCCCGCGAATGTTGACACGTCCCGTTACTATGTTTTCCACCGCTCTCCTGGCCATAATGTCGACCATTGCTTCCATTTCAAGGATTATATTTATGATCTGAATGACCAGGGTGGCATCAATTGGGACGAGATGAGACAGTTCATCGCCACCATGAAAGTAAGAAAGCCTCCTCGGCAACAGCAGGCTCAGCAGCCACAGCAACCAGCTCCACAGCCGCAACAGTAAGCTCCAGCACCTCAGCAGGATATGGGGATTGTCCACAATCCATTGCCGGAGCACCCGCCAAATCAGCACGTGAACCCTGTCACGTCTCTCCGTGAGGTGGAGAGAGGACAGGGATGGCATGAAGAAAATGCCTCTGTCGGGGCATTTAATCATAATCCCAATCAACCTCCGCACCTTTTGCGCACGCTTCCTTCTTCTTATACTCCCCAATTGAGCTGAGCTCTTCTACGCCCCGTTAATCCACCTGCTCCCACCAATTCTCCATCCTTGCCAACCCGACCTCTCCTTACCCACCTACCACCTCCACAGCCTACCATGCAGCAAACTTCGCCATCCACTACTAACCCTTCACAATTGCCGTCTAGACCACTCCTTATCCGCCCATCACCAACATCCACCACCACTACTCCTCCACCAACAAGGATCCCCCCACCATCAGCTCCCCCATCTTTTATACCCAGATCTCTCCTCATTCCGCCCACTAACCCTTCCCACGCACGGGCGCCCCTTCCTACTCCTACGCCTCCTGTGGGGGCTTCTTTGTTGAACTCGTCTCCACCACCACCCACGGGAGCTCCTTCTTCAAACACCCCTCCATCACTTCTTAATGCCAATACACCCTCTTCTTCTTCCAACCCTCCTCCTTTACTTGCCCCGACAGAGGCACGGCAGAACGTGGCACCGCTCCGCAGTGGACGGATGTTCCACCGTATTTTCCCTCAAAGAGAGCAAGAGCTCGTGCAGGGGCCGAATGAACAAGAGCAAGAGCAAGAGTCCGTGCCGGGCATTGAATATGATTTATTGAAACATTTAGACCGGACTCCAGCAAGGATTTTAATTTTAGAACTGATCAAAAGGTCAACCACTCATCAGATGGCCCTGAAAGAATATCTGCAGAAAGTTATGGTCAACGAGGACATTCCGGTCGAGCAGATAACCACAGTATTAACGCCCGCTAGCAGTCAGCGGGCGATTACTTTTCATGAGCATGAACTGGCACCACTCTCAGCAAGGAAATATGCTCTGTGCATCACGGTTGATATTAATAAGGTGGCGGTGAAACAATGTCTGGTGGACACCGGGGCATCTATCAATGTATTGCTGCCGAGCACTTTGAAGATGTGCGGCATTCCTGAAAATCTGATTCGGCCATCTACCATAACAGTCACAGCATATGACAATACCAAGAAGCCTCCTCTAGGCATGATCATATTAAAAGTCAGTTTGGGTCCGGCTACAATCACAGCAGACTTTCATATCTTGGACATGGATCCAACATTCAATGGCATTCTGGGCCGCCCCTACATTCAACAGCTCGATGCAGTGCCCTCCACAAATCATCAGTGCCTTAAGTTTCCACACAAGGGCCGCATTATCAAAGTTACCAGTATCCCAATTCTGCCAGAGGAAGATATACACTTGGCTTCATCAGTTCCTTCTATTTGGCCTGCCAACAAGCCGTTGCTATCAATGCTAGACCTCCCTCACCCACGGCCAATGTCGCCCGAGACAGTCACGACAATTGCTATGACACCCTTGCCTTCCAAGGGGAAGAAGAAGAAAAGCATGATAAACACCCCTGGCTGGAAAATTCTAATGAAAATGGGGTATCAAAACGGCAAAGGTCTGGGTGCCAGTTGTCAAGGCAGGACTAGGCCTATTAAGTCTCAGAATGTGATTACACGAGGCGGCCTGGGCTACAAAGGGCCGGGCAAAAATGAAGATGAACCATGGGTAGTTATGACATCCACCTTGAAGACAGATCGCCAGCCGCTTACTTGGACATTGAAGACACATTTTGTCACAGGTGGCGTTCAGAATCATGAGCAGACTACAATAATCACCTCCATTCTAGACTGTCAAGATGTTCATGCGAGACAGTTTGCTCGCCATATTGCACCATTGGCCACTTATAAAGCCCTGGAGTCCTTAAGGCCCGATAAAAGAAGGAAGATGGATGATCCAGAGTGTGATTGGTACAGATGGTTCGATATGCATGATATTACTATTGCCTTGAGCCGTCTCTTTATGCCGACTGATCCGGAATGGCCGCCACTAATACATGAATTGATTGAAAAGCCAGCTGTGATTACAGATAAGAGGCAGTTGCTGAGTGACTACACTGACACCGGAGAGCCGGATGTTCCATATGAAGAAGGTTTTACAATAGACAGGCTGTGGGCCGGCCTCTTTTCCCACACTTCCATGCATCCGTCTCTTCTTGTTTCTTTATATTCTCATTGGTTTGGTCGAGTGCCGAGACCGCCTCCGATTATGGTCAGCTGTCATCCAGATTCACTGCAGATTTCTCTCCCGATTCCTCCCTTGCTCCTCGAGCAATTCTCCAAACTCTCCATCACACCCCCGCGCGGGTCATCTCTGATTCAATCTTCCTCCAAACTTTCAATCTCCACTCCTCCTACTATTCTCCCTTCACATTACTTTCTTCTAGAAAAGGAAAATAAAAATGAAGATAAAGATAAAAATGAAAAAAATGCCAAAATTCCAACTCTTCAATCCTCCATCTCCGTTGAGGAGACTTCTTATCTCTTTTCCGAGTGTGTCCCGACCCAGGGGCCACTCTTCCATGATTCATTGATAAATCTTTTCTCCCCCTCTGGTGAGGGGTCTCCTTCTGTACCTCCTTCTGTATCCACTTCTTCACCTCCTTCCTCCTTTTCAGCTTATTCTAATCAAGCTAGCTCCTCCTCTTCTTCTAATAAAATTCATGGGGTAGATTTTCATAAGAAGTCCAAGGGTAAGCAGATTCCCCGTAGGTTTCTGTTGGAGTTAGCCAGAAGGTGCCAGGCTTGTTTAGCTCTTCCCGAATTTTTGGAAAATCCGATTATCCTGCCAGAATTGGAATATGAGGGAACTTGTGTTTCTTATGAGGGTTTTGGTGTCTATGAAATCATGAATGATGAAGACCCTATTGAAGAGGGGGATGAAAGTTATGAAGAATATGAGGACGAGGCGGATGCTTTTGCCAGTGGCATGAGAAGATTTGATGAACCATCAGCCTCAGTAGAAGAGCCTACCAAAGAAGTTAATTTGGGTACCAAGGAAGACCCTAGGATTATCCTCATCAGCAAGAATTTGCCGCCCTCCGAAGAGGAAGCGCTTATTTTGATACTTCAAGAATACAAGGACACGTTTGCGTGGAGTTATGAGGATATGCCTGGATTAGACCCTGCGCTCGTTGAACATCGACTTACACTTAAGCCAGGGTCTGTCCCGGTCAAGCAACGGTTGAGGCGTTTCCACCCTAATATGGCTTTAAAGATGAAAGAAGAGGTCGACAAGCTCCATAAGGCTAGATTTG
Source organism: Amorphophallus konjac (assembly GCA_022559845.1). Taxonomy (NCBI): domain Eukaryota; kingdom Viridiplantae; phylum Streptophyta; class Magnoliopsida; order Alismatales; family Araceae; genus Amorphophallus; species Amorphophallus konjac. The sequence continues at coordinate 31,032,858 of CM040126.1, read as the reverse complement.
TTAGAGTTGTCCTCTATCCTAACTGGGTGGCTAACATCGTCCCAGTCATGAAGAAAGATGGAAAGGTTCAGATTTGTATAGACTTTTGGGACCTCAACCGTGCGTGTCCTAAAGATGACTTCCCCCTCTCTCATATTGATGTTCTGATTGATAATACGGCAGGATTTAAGACTCTCTCTTTCATGGATGGTTTTTCAGGTTACAATCAGATTCGTCTGGCTGAAGAAGATCAGGAGAAAACATCATTCACTACACCATGGGGTACTTACTGCTATGTGGTCATGCCTTTTGGACTCAAGAATGCTGGAGCCACCTATTAGAGGGCAATGATGGCAATTTTTCATGATATGATCTATATTTATATTGAGGTGTATGTGGATGACCTGGTAGTAAAATCAAGGACAAGGATTGAGCATCCTGGGATTCTAGCTAAAGTCTTGCAAAGATCACGAGAGTATCAATTGAAAATGAACCCCAAGAAGTGTGTATTTGGCGTTTCATCAGGGAAATTGCTTAGATTTATTGTTAGCAAAAGAGGAATTGAAGTTGATCCCAATAAGGCGAAGGCCATCAGAGACATGCCTCCTCCCAAGAATTTAAAGGAAGTTAGAGGATTAATCGGGAGGTTGCAATTTATTCGCCGCTTCGTCTCCCAGCACTCACAAAGATGCAGGCCGTTTTACGAGCTTGCTAAGCCGGGGGTCAAGTTTAATTGGGATGACAAGTGTCAGGTAGCCTTTGACGGATTGAAGGATTATCTGGCCAATCCTCCTGTCCTGAGGCCGCCAATTCCAGGCAAACCGCTTATCCTCTATGTTTCTGTCCTGGATGACTCTGTGGGTGCTGTCCTAACTCAAGTGGATGAAGAAGGTAAGGAAAGGGCAGCATACTACTTGTCTAAACTTCTCGACCCTTGTGAGCAGAGGAACTCAGCCATGGAGAAGACTTGCGCTACTTTAGTCTGGGTAGTTCAGAAGTTAAAACATTATTTCTTAGCTCACGAGGTTCACCTCATTGCTCGCATGAATCCGATTAAATTCCTTCTTGAAAAATCTGTCATTACCGACCGATTGGCACGCTGGCAAAGTTTTCTCTCTCAATTTGACATCACTTACATTCAACAGAAAGCAATCAAAGGTTATGCCATCGCTGAACATCTTGCTCACCACCCTCTACCCCGATTTGATCCTATCAATTCGGAGTTTCCAGACGAAGAACTGATGTCCATCAATCAACCCCACGATCCTATGTGAACATTACATTTTGATGGGGCTCTAAATTCCCAAGGAAGAGGGATCGGCATGGTTCTTTTAACACCAGAAGGGGTCACCATCCCATTTGCTGCTCAGCTTACTTTCCCTGTCACAAACAACATAGTTGAGCATGAGGCTCTTTTGGCCGGCCTTCAAACCGCTCATAGATATGGTGTTACCCAATTACGAATTGTTGGTGATAGTCAGCTCATTCTGCGCCAAGTGCTTGTCAAATGCCGCACTATCAATCCTAAGCTCAAGCCCTACCAGGAACTTGCTTCAGCTTATGCCAAACTCTTTACCAAGTTAATCTTTGTTCATGTTCCTCGAAGTCAGAACATCCTAGCCGACGCTCTTGCCTCTTTGGCCTCTGCTCTAGTCTTTCCTCCTGAGCGTGATTTTCATGTTCCTCTCATTCATCAGCGTGACACTCCAGCTATTAAGGATCGTGCATTCCTCGACGTTAGGGATAAGGTGCTCGAGAAGGTCAGGCGGAGTGAAGCTCTTAAAGGCAAAGAGGTCATGCTATTGGATTGACAAGAAGAGTTGGCTGACGAAGAGAAACCTTGGTATTATGAGATTGCCAGATATTGCAACGATCAGTCCTATCCCGAGGTGGCCACAGCAGAAGAGAAGAAAGTAATTAGAAGAGTGGCTCAACGTTATATTTTGGTTGGAGGTGTGCTCTATAGAAGAGGGCTCACAGGTGTGTTATTAAGATGCGTCGACGATGATGAATCTTGGAAGGTTGTGGAAGAGGCGCATTCAGGAGTGTGTGGTGGTCATGTGAATAGCCAGATGCTAGCTAAGAAGATCCTTAGGCTAGGTTTCTATTGGCCAACTCTAGAAGAGGATTGCTCCATCTATGTTCGAAGGTGTGTTAAGTGCCAACTGCACGCCGACAAAATTCATTCTCCTGCTTCTTCACTCCATCCTATGTCCTCCCCATGGCCTTTCTCCATGTGGGCTTTTGATATCATTGGACCTCTTGGTGATTCGAACCTCCTGACCAAGCAAAAGTCATTCATCCTGACGGCAACGGAATACTTCACCAAGTGGGCGGAAGCGGAAGCATTCGTGGAGATCAAAGCATCAACTGTCTGCAAATTCATAATGAAGAACATCATCGCAAGGTTCGGCATCCCGAGTACCATCGTCACCGACAATGGACCTCAATTCATCTCTCAAGAGCTCAAGGATCTCTGCAACAGGTATAACATTGCATTGCATCATTCTTCTCCCTATTATCCGCAGGGCAATGGCCAGGCAGAGGCCACTAATAAAACTTTGATCAAAATCGTTAAAAAGACATGTGAGGCTAATAAATTTTCGGATTGGCCAGACAAGCTAGTTGAAGCTCTCTGGGCCTATCGCACTTCCATTCGTACCCCTACTGGGCAAACCCCTTTCGCCCTTTACTTATGGAATGGAGGCAGTAGTCCCTTATGAGATTCTCATTCCATCTCTACGAGTACAATTGGACAAGAAACTCTCTATTGATGAGCGTCGTGATTCACTCCTTGCCCAGTTGGAACTCCTAGATGAGAAGCGTCTGGTCGCCGCTGAGCATGCGCGCGTTTATCAAAACAGGCTGTCACGTTTTTATCAAAAGAAAGTAATTGAGAGAAAATTCAAAGCCAGTGAGATGGTAATCAAGAGAATCTTCGTAAAACCTGGTGGACCCCGCTCAAAACTCCAACCAAACTGGGAAGGACCATTCGTCATAAAAGATGTTTATCCTGGCAATGCTTATAAACTGATTAATGCTGAAGGACAAGAGCTAACTCATCCTTGGAATGGTCTGTACCTTAAGAAATACTATCCCTAATTCAAAATCTAAAAAAATAAAACAAAAAAAATATAGAAATCTATCCAAAAAAAATAGAAAATTTTCAAAATCCAAAAAAAAAATAGAAATTCTCCAAAAAGAATGAAATTTTCAAGATGGTTGCCATGATTGTAAGGACGCAAGGTCCGAAAGGTTAAAATTCAGTATTCATTCATCAGTCTTGTTAAATCAAAATGGGGTCGACACCCACACACACTACACGCTTACCCTTGAACTTAAGCGGTGCAAAATCCGATGGAAAGTCAAAACCTGACTAAAGGTGAAGATAATACCCATTCTTTTCCTCTTCGGCCCATAAGGGAGGAAGGAAGGTCTCGGGGTAGACCCGCCAAGCCTATCCGCCGCCCTAGTAGGTGGAAGTCAGGGCCCAAAAGGGAACAAATGCCACTAAAGCCCAAGTACAATTAGGTTTTTTTTTTCATCAATGCAAATCAGTCTCGAAGTGAAAGTCAAATCGTGAAAGAAAAGCATGTCAAGAGGGCAAAGTCCCCGCAAGGAAAATCTTGGGCGTATGCATGCAATATAAAAGAGGCAAAAGGCAATAAAATTTTCCTATGCCAAAGACCAAATCCCAACAGGCATAGGGTAGGGGAGGTAGTTTTACCTTGAGCTTTTCAGAATCTCTTATGGGCTTCCTTATATTTTCTTCCATCTCTTTCTTTGTGGTAAGTCATAAATCGGTAGAATGGTCGAGACTGACCTAGGAGATTGCACCGGGCGAGATCTTGCGTATAAGTTTAACCACTGGCATGTCGACCCCCTTTTGATTAATCAAGAAAGGTCAATGAATCCTCAATGATGACCGTGTAGGACCCAGTGCCCTAGTAGCTTTGTCAACCTAATATTGAAAGCAGGAAAATTAACGCCTTTGAATGAGGCGCCTTTTTAAATTAACGCCTTTGAATGAGGCGCCTTTTCTGAAATTAATGCCTGTGGAGAAGGTCGTCCTTTTTTAAATAACGCCCTTGTGTGGGCCGTCTTTTCAACAAAATTCAAAAACATTTTTCAAATTCACGCCGTCACCTAGGGCGTCTTTTGTTTGAATAACGACCTAATCTAAGGCGCGTCTTTTGAAAAATAAAAGAAAAAAAGAAAAGAGGAAATAGGGTTTATTTTTCATGTGCGTGCTTGAATTATTGCATAGGGCATCTTGATTATTGTTTGCATACGTGTGCTTGCGTGTTGCATCTCCATTTATTGGTTATTTCATTTGCCTTATTCGATTAAAGGCTTGGCCCCTTGACCCGCTATCCAGGTCAAAAGTAAAGGCACCCCTTGCTTATTGAGCAAGGGGCCAAGTCGAACAGATGAATTAACCTATTTATTCAAGTGTGAACCACAGCTGCAGGTACAGGGCAAAGTAAGGTAAAACAAAGAACGTGGAAAAGAAGCAAAGTACACAACCACAAGTACACAACTACACAAGTGCTCAGGTAACAAAAAAATGTCAATCTCATATATATATACATCATGAATATCTGAGTACAGGTGTGAGGGTGGAGGAGTACAAGTAAGTCTCTCAGCTCTCGCCCCTACCCTCCTCTCCCCTACTCTCTACCTCATCCTCGCCATCCCGAGGAGGCGCTGGAAGAGGGGGCATGGGCCCACGTGAAGAAGATGGAACTCGAACCTGGCCCCCTGCCTCGCTCCTCTCTCGAAGAGAAGAACCCGCCACAAAGGTGGAGCTGGTGAAGGAGTACCCCGCAGCACGCACTCGCTCACGCCCTCGCTGGAGACGCTCCTCTGACGCTTGTAGCCGCTCCTGGGTGACGGCCAGCTGCGTCCTCAGGTCCGCCAACTCACGCTCACGCACCGCCACCTGCTCCTGGTACCGGGCACGGTCTGTCTACTGCTGCTCGTGGTGCCGGTCACGGTCCGCCAGGTGCTCCTCTCGCTTTCGAGTGAGCTCCCTCCGCTCCAACTCAAGAGCAACCCGCAGGTCTGCCACGTCCTGAGGCAGCTCCTCTCGTCGCCTCAAGGCCCGCTCCAGCTCTGTAATCCGCTACTCGCGGATCGCCAACTCTGTCCCGGCCAGGGCAGCCTGGGTACGTGCCGCCTGTAACTGTCTGGTCTGCAAACAGGTAAACAAATCATCAGTTCCATTGTGCAATAATTCATGAAATAAGCAATACATGACGGAAAGTAAATCACTCACCTGGGCAGTCATCGCCTGCTGTCCCTCGCAGACGCAAGTGAGAGCGGCTCGAAGCTCCTCAGTCTGAAAAATGAATTTCATCAGTGCACAATGCAATATATAATCAATAATTGAATGAGGTTTGAGTTTTGGAATTTATCCGTGAGGCGAGGTCGCGCTCTGCAGCCTCGGCCCGTGTGACTGCCCCCGCCAGCTGCTCCGCTAGTACAGTCGCCTCTGCATTAGGCCCTCTCGAGTTGGAGGCCTCTCCCGTCTCTCTCCCTGCTGCTCCCTGCTGGGCACGCTGCATTTATTAAGATTGTCAGTGGCTAATCATCAATAATTCATGAAAGAAAAAAAATTTTCATTTGCATAAATTTAACACTCACCAGGGTCTCGAGGTCGGCCCGTGTGGCAGCTAGCTGGTCCTCTAGGCTGTGTAGATGGGCCTGTGCATCCATCGCCGCTATGTCCCGTGCATCCTGCATCCATTTCACATTAGTCGCATAAAAGAAATACATAAGCATTTGCATTTAGTTTAGAAGCAATTGCATTCATACATACCCCTAGGACCCTCATCTGGGGTCGGCCGGCGTAAACCTCCCAGTAGCGCCGGAGGTACTCGGAGCTGTCGGTCGCCTGGGAAGTGACTCGGGTCCCACCTCGCCGCCAGTCGGCGTACTGGTCCTCGAACCGCACCCTCCAGTCGATCACCTTCGTGCGATCGCGTGTCTTCTTTCCCATTCCTCGCGGCTCCCCTACCTCTATCCACTCCTGGTGTAGGCCCAGGGTCCTCATCACCAACCTAAGCCGTAACGGCTCGATCTCGCTCAGGCAATGAACCCAAAGCTCATGCTCAAAGCGAGGTCGCCCCGCTACAACCCACGGCTGGCCCTCGTCGGTCATCCCCTCATAGGGCATCCATCGCACCTGCATCCATAAACATACATTCGCATCATCATCATATCAAAATATTTTGCACAAAAATAAGAGCAATAAGGTGTATAACATTCATCATGCATACCAGCGAGGGAGGGAAATCTCGAAACTCTCTATGCAGTACCCACAGCTCATAGCCGAGTGGGGCTCCAAACACCACCGACAGCCAGCGCCGTGCTAGAGGGAAAGCACCCTCACCTCCTGGCCGTGGGTCGGTGCGCCCCATGGGCATGTACAGATGGCTCCAAACCTGCATTCATGCATTGCATTAGTAAGGCATTCACATGCATAAAGTAAAAGAAAAGAAAAGTAAAAAAGATGTGCATACCTGAAGAAAAGGTGAGAAGCCGCTGATGGTCGTCTCTCGTCCTGTCCCCGTGGACAGGTCAGCTATCAAGTGCGCCAGCAGCACTGCCCCCCAGGCGTACCTGCCGACTCCCTCTAAATCCTCGAGGATCCCTAGGAATCGGCAGTTGATGCCGTCGCCCTTCGTGCCGAGCAATAGCCTCCCGAGCAGCAAGAATAGGAACCTCCTCAGGTCTCGGTCTGCCCTCTCCCTGTCAGTTGGGTCCTGGCAATAGGCTGCCCTAGCCCCATCGATCAACCTCTGTGAGAACTGCTCTAAGGACTCCCCTGACCTATGCCTAGCATCCCCCAAGCCCATCATTGTAGTCAGATCAGTGTGGAAGATAGTCCTACACTCGCTAGGTGTCTCGTAGACCATCTCTAGCCCTAGCAATCTCTCGGCCAACTCAGTATATTCTGGTAAGGTGATCCCGCTCACTGCCTCACCATCTACCCTCAACCCAGTAATCCTAGCCACATCCTCTAGGGTAGGAACCATATGACCCCAAGGCATCAGCAATGCCCGGCTAGTCCTATCCCATCTCTCCCTCAAAACTTGGATAAGTGCCAAGTCAGGCCTAATGGGCTCTATGCTAAGGAAGGCCCCGAACCCCATAGCATCTACCCTGGCTCTCTGGAACTCGGGGAGGTCGTAATATGCTGCCCGGACCATGACCCAAGAGATCCGTGTCCTCATCAACCCCTGCATGCATAAAGAAAGAAATTTTGGCTTAATTAATCAATTATTCATGCTGAAATTCACTTAATTGCCTTGGTTTAAGATGTTGATGTTTGATTTAATTAACGACGACCCTTGGGTCGTGGTTTGTTTAATTGGCGCCCCTGAGGGGGGCGTGGTTTCTAAGTGAGCTTTGAATTTACGACCTGCCCTAGGTCGTTGTTTGTTTAAGAGACGCCCCTGTGGGGGGGCGTGGGTTTTGTGGTTAATTTCTAATTTCCTAAAAGTTTTTTTAATTAACGCCCATCCCAGGGTCGTCATTTGTTTAGGTAACACCCTTGCGAGGGACGTTTTCTGAAAATGAACTTTTAATAATTTCTGGAATAAAATGAAATGGACGACCACTCCTATGATCGTTATCTGTCGAATTGACGCCCCGATGGGGGGCTTTGTTTTCCAGGGTTTTTGAAAATAAAATAAAAATAGCATGCGAGATATAAATCAAGGCATTAATATTGAAGAGTCTCAACCTCGATCCTTAGACCCCATGCTGGCACGAAAGCCGCGGACAACAACCACCTTCACAGCGCCGCACAGCGCACTCAAGCTCTCAAACGAGAAACTAGGCGAAAAGCGAACACAAAACCCTAAGCCAGCTGCCGATTGTACTGGACTTTATGGACTCTGATCACTGTAATATCTCGAATTCCTATGTACCCCCACAACCACCACTCTGATACCAGCTGTAACGACCCGAGAATCCGATTACCGGGAAGGCCCGATAACCCGAGACTCGCACCGCCGCCCACGAGCCGGGAGGGCTCGGAAGGGCTAAAAGGAGTGTGGAGGCACAAAGAAATAGGAAATAAAGCAGGACAACCAACAACAAGCTGAAAGAAAGAACAACTACAGCTACAACAGAGTCCAGTCCAACAGAAAGTACAGTCTAAAGCAGTAAAACGTACCACATGCCAAGTGAACACTCGGCCCGGCAAGCTGGCAACTGAGAACCTCCGCTTTGCGCCCTCGAACCTTGAGGAAGAGCCACCACACCTGAAAAGCAGGGAATGAGTCTCCAAGACAGAGACTCAGCAGAGGTCCCGCGGAACCCCAACCGGAAACAACAGCGGTAGCGGAAAGGGAGGCTACAAGAGCAACCGCAACAGCAGGAACAGTAAAGCCGGTGGCCGGTCGAAACACGGCACTACAACTACTCCTACTATATCAGAAACACACCCTGACCTCGCGGTTGAGGCTACCGGACTACACTAGAACCGCTTACCGAAGTAAAAACACACGGCAACCATGCCGTAGAGGCCTGTCCCCCGGACACAGCCGACCTGGACACGCTATCCAAGGTGCAACCCCGACCATCCGATCGTGGGTATCGCACAACAAGATGCAACCTCGGTAGAGTCACTGGCACTAGTCTGACGGTGCGAAAACCAACACACGCGCCGCGGTGAAACAACCGAAACTCAACGGTCGACACGACCGAAACCCGAAGGTCAAAGTCACGGAAACTGACAGTCTGTCACTCCGTACTCGACAGGAGTACCTCCCACTAGAAGCACAGCCGGTAGCGTCCCCTGACGACTTACACCGCACCGCACCGCAGGTGAACTGCCTGACGTGGTAGCGCCTACCAAAGGCACGAACACCGTACAAGTAACCACAAACAAGTGACTAGCTGGGGTCACGCCCGTCGACGTGGGTCCAACCGCCCCAACCACGTGTGCACACACAGACCACGCATCCCTGGTCTGGCCCTCTGACCGGTTTTCCCCTCAGTCGGACTCTAGCTGCAAGACGTGGGGCCCGACGGCAACCAGTCCACAAACCGCCTCTAAGGGTAAGCCCGTACACCACTCCCTGGTGCGACCAGCACACGTGTACTGGTGGGCTACGACTAGTGGAGGGTCACTGAGAGAGTAGACTCTCAAGTCGAAGGAAAATAGCGTCCAAACCCGACAAAGTACGGGGACCATCCCACGTACTAGCACCGTCGCACGGTGACCACAGTCGGAGAAGAAACGGGACTCACAGTCCACGGCCGCGCACACACCCTGCGGGAGAGTCGAGAAAACCCAAGTGACGCTAAGTCACTGGACTCTGGACAGTCCTCTAGACGCACTACACCCAACGGTCCTTGAGTCACAAGACTCGGGGTCAAGACCATTGCACGTGACAGCACAAGGCCGTCAATCTCGTCCAATCTCTAGGTCTAAAATCACGGTAGCATGAATACCGAGGTAGCTCACGAGCCGCTGAGACCATTCCCTCGGGAAGGGAACTGAGAAGCCTTCCAGCCCCAGGCAGGGCAACTGGACTCACAGTCTAAGGCCACACACACGGCCCACGTGGAAAGCAGAGAAGCACGATTCCCAAGATAGCGCCCAAGCCGCCACGCCGATAACTGGACTCGCAGTCCAAGGCCAAACACATGGCCCACTCGAGAATCATCTTGCAGGAAAACTCACGGTCATGCGGGGGAAACCCCACCGCTCACACACCGATACACGGTGACTCAGTCTAGCGTAACACGAAAACCCGACCCACGAGAAGTCACTCAGACTCTCAAACCCATGGGCACGCTAAACGAGGTAACACGGTCTTCCCGACACCCTCAAAACACGGACATAGAATCCCACGGGTGTCTGGGACACTCACGAGACCGCAAGTCGACCACTGGGTCCCAACCGGGTCGACCGGGGATCCACACATCGCGGAACAAGGCGGAGAACACAAAAACTCACCTCGGTGCAACACAACGCCTGACGGTCTAGCCCTAGACCGTCACAGGGCTGTAACGGTCTAGGCGGGACCGTCACATCCACCTGGCGGCCTAACGCAGGCCGTTACACGGCCCAAAGGGACGCAGAATGTAACGCCCCTGGCCCAGCGCGTTACACAAATGTAACGCGCTCGCCCCAGCGCGTTACACGGATGTAACACGCTCGCCCTGGCGCGTTACACGCGCCTCACGCTCCCAGCGTGAAAACGGGATGTAACGCGCCTGCCCCAGCGCGTTACACGAATGTAACGCGCCCGCCCTGGCGCGTTACACGCGCTGACCCCCAACGGTCAAGAAGACAACGGTTGAAACACCCCTGACGGCCCTCCCCGGGCGCATTACATGCATGTAACGGTCCGTCGGGTCCGTTACACCCCCAGCCCTCAGCTGGGTAACAGGGGATGTGACGCCCCCACCCAGGCGCGTCACACGGCTGTGGCGGTCTATCGTGGGACCGTCACACACACAGACCACCAAAAAGGCTAACGGGCCTAGTGACGCACCCACCCTAGGGCGTCATAGGCTGTGACGGTCACTGGAAGGACCGTCACACCCGTCCGAGCGTGAAACGGCGGGAAACGACCCGAAAAATGTCCCACGCCTCCATACCTCGACGGGAGAGGGGGAAAACAAGGGGGAAGCCCCCAACTAGCCCCTAGCATGCATCTAAGGCCTCGGATCGGCCAAAAACACAATGAAACGAGAGATTAGCCCACAAGCCCTAAAATATGGATTTTTCCCAAAAATCCCTGATTACGCCCCCCCCGCTCACCACGGCCTACAAAACTCGCGGGAAAGGAAGTGCACGAGCTGGGGGTCCATCTCCCTACCTCCACCGAAGATTTCGCGCCCCGAGCTCGCCGATCCGCGAAGAAAATGCCGTGAAACCCTCGCCGCTCCACGAACCCACGGCTGAGCTTCCACGCGCCACCGGCCCTCGATCCACGACCCGTTCCCCGTTCCTCGCCTCCCGCCATCGCCGCCTCGCCCTCCTCCGCCACCGTCGGCCGCCCGGGGAGAGGGGGAGAGAAAGAGATGAGAGAGAGTGAGAAAGAGAGAATGAGAGGGGGAAAGAGAAAAGGGTTAGTATATATAGGAAAACCCGAAAATTTGATAAATTCAGAAAATTACGAAAAAAATACCTCCGCGATCCTCGGAAGGAACATAACGCAGTGGTACTGTCTCGGAGTCGAAGAACGCCACTGTTTGCCCTGCACAGAGTTCCGAAGGCACATCAGGGAAAAACACGTGTAAAGCACAAAACACACTCCGAGACCTACCAAAATGATCCAAAAAGATCCGAAAAACCCAGGGCATTACAGGGTGTGACCTCCTTTCTCAAGGGAATGGGAAGGTCTTTTGGGGATGGGGTGATGATGGTTGGGGTATGGTGCACCCGGGGTGGTGAGCTTGGTCGAACTTGGGTTGGGTTTGGGAGTGGAAGTAGCGGAGGCCTACGTTGGGGTAGGATTGGGGTTGGGAGTGGAAGGTGGGTTGGGTGATGAGACTTGGGTTGATTGGTTTTGGGGGGGGCATCCCTTTTAGGGGACGATGGAGGGGTAGTGGTGGGGACCAAGGGGGCTTGTAGGGTATGGGTTTGGTGAGGGATTGTGGGTTGGGGGGTGGTGGCCATCATTGGGGAAATCGGTTCGGTTAGGGGTCTCTTCCCCTTGGGATCGACCGATTGTGGAGGGGTGGGAGTGGGGTGCAATTTGGTTTGGATTTTGAGGGTTGTGGAAGGGGGTTTTGGTTGGGGTTCGGGGACCCTCATGGGGTTAGGTGGAGAGGTAGAGGCTAGGCTTGTTTGCGTCTTAAGGGAGAGGGCTTGGTGGTGAAGTGTAGTGATGATGGTTGAGAGGTGATTTGTTAGGAGTGGTGGTGGAGACCTAAGGGTGGTCTCAAGTTGGCCAGGTGGGGATGGAGGAGTGGTAGTGCTCCTCGGATAGGAAGGAGAATGTCGGGGAGCGAAGATCTTTCTAAGTTCCTTCTTCATATCATCCCATGAGGAAATGGGCTCTTGCCTCCTAACCCTTCTTAATCCCTCTATGTGTTCCCACTTACTCTTGGCTTGACCCCGAAGTCGTCCCTTGACCTTGCGGACTCTCGCGGGTCCATATACCCAAGTCTTTTCAAAGTACCTTTCTATGGTAGCCTCCCACCTAAGGTAATCACTAGAACGAGATCCGTCAAAGGTAATATCCTTGTCTAGAATGAAGTCCATGGGTGGCGAGTAGGCTAAGTAGGAAATGGCCATGATGAACGTGGGGATAAATGTAATGGCCCTAGGACAAGACTTAGTAGAGACAAGTCTAGAACTTGCTCTGATACCAATTGATGTGACACCACCTTGGGGGTGATAGTCACGAGACCAAAAATCCCTTGGACCTAGCAAGCAAGCAATGCACGGACCGGTGACTTTACTCGAGCGGACTCACCCGCTAAGCGCACTCTCGTGCCCGTAGGCAATCCGGTGATGGTGGTGAGGGTCCAGGACGGGACCTCGCTGCTCCGGGGGTTGTCTAGCCTAAGGTTGAACCCCTAAGGGCCTTGGGATGCCCACCTTTGGGGGCGGCCAGCACGCCAAGGGCGTGGGATGTAATGGCTCACTCACAACTTGCCAGCGGTAGTCACTCACACATAAGTAATTCGGGATCGGGCACTCCTTACCATCTGACGGCACTAGCAGCAATACTAAACCAACAAAGGAATAAAACCAGCAAGGGGTAACTGAAGCTCACCTGACCGGTGTGAAGACACCGATCCCGGTCGGAGACGAGGGCGAGCGAGGAAGCGTGGGCTCACCCGCACGCCGCGCCGATGAAGCTTCAACCTGAAAATTTAAGTTACATGCACTACGCCCCTTGCAAGGGGGTTGGACTAGGGGTGGGGAAGTGGATTACAACCAAAGTATACCTCCACGCAGGGAGGGGTGCTCAGCCGGCCAAGCGGGGAGGGGGAAAAATGAACTAGGAGCTAAATGATAGAAAGTTGTTGATTCAGCCTGCCCTCTGGAACAGAGGACAGACGGTTGATGTTGCTGTCGCAGCGGCCACTCCAGAGCTCCGATGTCAACGAAACCAGCTGGAAAATCTTCGTAGGTGACCCGGGAAGTCGTCCAAATTTTTCCGATTTATCAGGTTGCCAATGCTGGTCGGAGCAGAGGCACGAACAGGGAAGTAGGGTTCTGGCTCTGTCTACTTCTGGACCACAACAGTAGGAAGACGAAGTCACTCCGGGCGCTCCCGAGCTCTGAATCGGGCTTCGCCGGAGTCGACGGCTTCGTTGTCGGGTTCTCTTCGAGCAGAGACTCACGGGGACGCCAGACGATGTCGGGGTAGACCTGAGCAGCCCAAACAGTACCCAGGTGTCAGACCAGTCCAGGAGTGGACAGACCAGCACACCTGAGGGAGAAAAATGAGAAAAGGCTGCTCTGGAGGTCGATCGAGGAGCCGCTTCTTGGAGATGGAAGGCGACTTGTTGAGGGAGATCTCGGCCAAGTCCTGCTTCCAGATCTTCAGGCTATTGGTCGTGGGAGCCTCTGCTAGCAGTCTCTGGTCTGCAGTCTGGAGGTGGACGCACAGTCTGGGGAGAACTACTCCCCCGGGCAGCAGCAAGCTCCAAATGGGACGGGACAGCTGCCATTGCGAAGAAGACCGATAGACGCTTCCAACGGTACCACTTGGACCTTCAGGGACGCCGGGATGAAGTTGTGGTCGGGTCTGCAAGTCGCTGGTGCTCTGCTACCTGGGAACTGGGAAGTGCAGGCTGAAGAAGGGAGGTGGGAAATGGGGTAAATGGGAGGGGAAAGGGGGTGGACAGGTGTGGAGGTAACCCTTGGCTGTTAGGGTTTCTGAAAGGGGGCAAACCAAGATGAGGGAGGGGGAGAATGGGGGCAGGAAGGTGGTCTAGCAGGTGGTGAGAGAGTGAGTTACGAATTTGGGACTAGGAGGGAGGGGAAGAGGGATGATGGTTTCCCTATTTGGGGTGGTCTAGGGCTTGTGGGAGGAGAGAGTGGAGGGAATATTTCAAATTTGGCCTAGGGAGCTGTAAGATTGTGTGGGGACTAGGGTGGATTGTGTTGGGGAGAGGGAGATTATGTTGGGAAGGGAAGAGATTGTGTTGGGGAGTGGGAGATTGTGTTGGAATGGCCAAAGATCTCCTAGGGAGGGGCAAGATTTGGTGGGTGTTGGGGTGGGTGTAATGAATGCACCTAGGGAAGTGAAAAGGTGGGTGAGGTGGCACAAGGGGAGGGGTTGAGGTGGCCAACTAGGGCTGAGGTGGAGGGTGAGGTGGAGGAGAGAGAAGAAATTCGAAATTGGGGGGGGGAAGGAGAGAAAAAGGGGCGCCCCCTAGAGAGAGAGAGAGACAGAGGGAAGAGAGAGAGAGGGGGGGTTGGAGCTTCTCACTCCACTCTATTGGATTCTCTCCAAGAAAAAAAGATAATTTCTGGAACTCAAACATTAGATTTTCATTCTTCATTAACTGAAAATGGAGAGAGTGGGGTCCTATGTATAGGGATCCCACAATTTACAATAAGTCCCTGGATTTTGGGACAATGACAATAAACCAAGGGAAGGGGGGTGCCCTTGGGCCTAGCCCAATGAATTGGGCCCAATATGTAACTTAATCAACCTAATGACACTTAACCTAGGTAGATGACTCATTAACCTAGATACATGACTCAAATAAAAGGAAAATTACAATGACATGACTCAAATAAACTATGAAAATTACATGACTCGACTCAGAAAAATATGACGGACACAATGGAGCTATGCTGGCGAGCAATCGAAGCTGTGGAAAAATGTGAAGGGCGAGAGATGCCCCCATCACAAGCTAAGAATCTTACCAATGGTTCTTGACAATAAATGACATATATCACCTGTGTTGACCTGTAGACAAGTAAAATACTTATCCACACGTTAGGTTCACTAGGTGAGTGCCATGAGTTTGATCCTGCAAGTAAGATAGTCAGGGTTAATACCATGTTTGTTCACATTGAAGAGGTTATGAAACCTCTTGCCTCTTGTAGAACTAACATATGCAAACCAAGCATCAAGACCATGTAACTTTTGCCATTTACCATCTCAACCATATATAGATAACACGAGTCTGAGCAATCAACCACAGGTTTAGTTATCATCACTTAATCACACATTAAGTTTAGTTATCATCAAAATTATAACTTAACACTCTCGAACCTAGTTGATTGTCTCGATTCAACCTAGACACGATACGATCCAGTCGATTCGGTGCAAATCACACCTATATGAGAAACCATGTGTTGGAGACGCCATGTTTTGCAGCCAGTGTTCATCTTGGGCGGGTAGATCCTGGTCGACCACTGTTCGTGCGGTGGTGCTCTGTGCTATTCTGGGCCATCTCTATTTCAGGTGTGATTACGAGATTTTGAGCCGACAAAGGCTGAGGGACATGTACGTTCCTTGGTACATCTCAATTTCCGACTCATGGGGGGCTTTAATTTGAGCTCCCTTGCCTCTGCCAACTAGTTTTCTCGAATCTTCATGTCACAATCCGTATTTGGTCAAATCATTTTAACATATGTAACCTTGTTTAGGAAGAATCTCAAAGATTACCGTTTTTTTTTATGGAAAGCAAATGTGTACGCATGTGTAATGTTGTTCCTGATGTTTCCTTAACTCACTAATGGGGTGGACCCTCGACAAAAGTCATAGCTGATCAAATGCTCCGAAGTAGACAAGAGGTGAAGGAGCACATGTGTCTACCTACTGTTCTCTCAAAAAGAGTACTACGGTCAGATAATTCTTACATATTATAATGTAAGAAGAGTGTACATGTAAAATATTATTCCATACTCGTGAAATGATAAACCGTAACAAAGAAACATGTGAAAACGTTCTAAATACTATATACTGGGCCAGAATGCTCAATTCATCTCACCACCTTCACATTATCCAGCCCAAATCCAAAGGTCCCAAGCTAGAATGGGGCGGACCGTGGTATGACCTCAATTCATGTCTTGGGACCACTAGAGTGTGGAAAATTGGCACCCTGGTTTGGGCAGGGAATGCTGGATTCGCATTTCTATAAATAAACCTTTTTCTTTCTTCCTTCGTTTTGAACAAAGTTAAAGGCATGGTGTATAATATATATATATATATAATACATAACAGGAGACTTTGGACTTTGTTTCAATTGGCAGCAGTCGATGACATAGGTGGTAAGCCTAACCATGCAAGGCAAATTCGCTCCTGCTAGATCAGAGAGATCCCATGGTACATACGTAACTGAGCTAGTTATTTCTAGAAGCTTTTGCTAATGTCCTCATGAGAGACAAAGATTTGTCTACACATCTTGGTGGGGAGAGCGGGGAAGCTACGAGGTCTAAGAATGGGTTATGACCTACATAGCACTTAGAAGACTTTAATTACTAAGATCTTCAGAAGGTCACAAGAGTTGACTTCATTATTGTCATTTATTTTTTTATTTTTTTTTATTTTTTTGAGTGAGGCCCGCACCAAAGTAATTTGGTGCAGACCCCAAGCCACCATCCGATGTGATTTGCACATCAAGTAAAAAAAGACGAGAATAATATAATTTTGAAGATTGCACTATTATTATTATTATTTTTTTGTCGTGGGATACTACAACCACAGGATAGGCCCCTTTGGAAAAACTAGCTTCCTTAAGTCATCATTTTCCTACACCGTCCAAAAGCGTCCCAAATGGTCGCCCGCATGCTTTCTGGAATTCAAATCCTCGATTATGGAATGAAGCTAAGTCTACATATGCATTTCTTTTCCAACATGCATTTGGACCAGTGCAATTATCATCGGTGACAAAATGGAATATATATAATTCCAAGTTTCACCGAAAGATCACGACCAAAAGATTCTTGGCAATAAATTATGTTAGCTCCCTTGTTCTTATACAAACGTTTCCACGCATTGCAACAAATCCTACGGTGACGTAGGCGCTTCCCTCGCTCTCCCAGCCCCTCGTACGTACCATATGGTCAATCAACACATACTCATGTAATAGTAAAAAAACAACCCCCCCCCCCAAAAAAAAAAAACAAAAAACAAAAAACAAAGGAATTTTATCATAGCAGTCGTCCTAGTCAAGAACCAATTGAAAAATCTTGCCGGTTGCTTGTTGGAGAATAAAATTTGTGTATGGTTTTGACTATTATACAAGACAACGATAGATTATACAGTGGATCGAGCAGTCTACATTGCAAGGTGGGCACCCGTGGTCACATAATTAAACCCTATGCATCTGTATTAATCTTCAAACAAGTTGCAGGTACTTCGTCGTCGTTGATCGATCAGGGGATTGCTTTCCTCACAGATGAAGCAGCTTGAGAGATGCGTTAAATTTTTATATGACCGTCTCATTCCACAGTCATATCAGGGGCACCAGGGATTGATGGTGTAGTAGGAGAAACACCCACAATATGGCGTTGATATCTAGGACAAGAATCAGATAGAAAAATGGAGGGGAGAAAGCAGAGTACGCAAGAACTGACGTAGGTTCTGGTCTACGGCCTATGTTCATAGAAGCAGAAGAGTACAAAAGAAGATGCTACTATATATTCGTATAATCTATCCAATTGCTCCAAGACGCCTCAGCTATACTCTCAACAAAGTAAGAGCTAGTCAAAAGCATAAAGAAAATTTCTCTTTGGATCTTTCTCTACGTTTGATTGGTCTGGCTTCAACTACCATAACCCTCCGGTAATGAGGGTTTTTTTTTGGGGGGGGGGGGTGCAATTGATTGGACCAGGACGTCGTGTCTCTGGGTTCACCATAAGAGTTGGATGTTGAAAATCGGAGTGTAGAGATGAACAAACAACAGAGGAGGAAGAAGAAAGGGGGAAGAAAAGATCAAACCACAAGAACACCAAGATCCGAACTCCGAAGCAAACACAGTATTTTTCGATTCTTGATCACTTGGGGAGGCCAGCGCTGAATCATAATTCGCATGTATTTTAAACACAAATCAGAAGAGTATCTGCCCTGCCACCAGTGATAGAAAAATTAATAATATAAAAAACCCAAAGTTGTTACAAACTGTCTTCTTCTGGTGTGTCATCTATTTCTTTCTGACAATCATATCTTGACCACAAAGAGAAGGCTTCAATTGCCATGCATGATCAGGAAAGGTTTTCTTCTTTGGTTAATCCAAAAGATTCGAGTACTAAAATATAGCTTCTGTCTTCAGATGATAAGGAAATGGACGTTGAAAGGTACCAGCTCACCATTTTTCCCTCCTTTCACCTATTCGTCCTGCTGAAATATAAATTCCTGCTGAGAGTGAAGCTAGGTTTTGCCCAGAGGGATCTGATATATATATATATATATATATATATATATATATATATATATATATATTTAAATTCCTGCTCTGTAAGCATGACACGGATCAGTGTTTAAATTATAAGATGTCGTATGCTTATCTCAAATTAGCTTTCACAAGAGGATATATATGAGATCCAGTACTATACATATATATATATCTTCGAAGAAGGAACACTATTAGTCCACAGTGCATGGCCGGCCTACGACTTGTCCTCTCGATGGCATTAACATTTTAGCTGCCAGGACATCGACATATTACAGAGGCGTATAACTGATCAGACTATTCTAGCTAGCTAGTGACGACGATAACTATATTGCTCTTGCGATCATCAGTCGGAATCTGCATTATTAATTAATACGTACCCTGATGTCGATGGAGTACCCACAAGATAATGAATACATGCAATAGTCGATCGTTTGATGTACAAATTAAGATGACTCTGTGATTGACTGGGGTTAGACCGACCTTAACAAGAAGTGGTCTGGATAACCTAAAAGTTAATTACTGCGAGGCATTCTTAAGGAACAACAGAAAACAAAGACGTTAACTTTAATTTGAATACTACAAACTAGCTAGTTTTTCTTTTGAATAAATCACAAGACCCAATTAGCTCTCACCCGGGACTTTTTCGATTCTACAAACTAGCTAGTTAATTTCGAATATTATGCAACCTTAGGCTACAACTAAGAGAGAAAATAACGGTTAAAACAATTCCCTGATACTCAGAATATATATATATATATATATATATATATATATATATATGTATGTATAAAACTAAGTTGATGCGTAGCTAGTTTGGTTTGACAGCAAAATTTTCTCCCCAAAAATTGCTGCAAATCCGCCCAGACTGATGGCCGCAGAAAGTTGTCTCCCTACAAGGTAGGTGTAGGATCTTGTAGAGTATGATCGATGAACTACGTACTGAAGGATCCTGTACGTATATATTAAACGATGAACTTTGACGCCAACAAGAATTATTTAAATTAAATAACTAGTGCATTTATTTCTGTGCTTATCAAAACTACAAACACCCGCTGCATCCAAAAAGGAACCAGCTGAAATATGCTGTCCACTACTACAATATGATATCCACTAGAGAGAGTCGATCTCACGGAATGGCTCTCCATCCAGGGAACATGCATATATGATGATTTTATCCGTAGATAATTAACCAGGGGTTACAGAATATATATGGTTTGCATCCAGGTAACCAGTAGGCTCAGTTATACACGTGCATGTGACAGGTTGTCACGATGAAATCTCGATAATGTGACTTTAATTTACTATTTAGCTAGCCCAAGAGCAAACGACTAATTAAACGGCCGGAAACAATCATGAACCGATCGATCGAGCTCATCTTTTGTAAACATATATGCATATTGCAAGACTTGCTGCTCCTGCAGCTTATTCGATGTCATCTTGCAGCTGATAATAGAAAACTGACAACCCATCTTGTCACATAATTAATTCACACAGTAGAAGCGACCCCCGGCCCACAAAGGATATATGTATGATAT
The DNA here is from genome assembly GCA_022559845.1 of Amorphophallus konjac. Lineage (NCBI taxonomy): Eukaryota > Viridiplantae > Streptophyta > Magnoliopsida > Alismatales > Araceae > Amorphophallus > Amorphophallus konjac. The sequence continues at coordinate 31,013,002 of CM040126.1, read as the reverse complement.
TGAGATGATATATATAGCACGTACGGTAAACAAGGACAGAGAATAGACAACTGCTTTGAAACTCTGATAAGACTGAAAGAGTCACACTTCCGTTTCAACCCAGTCCGCCCGGGGAGAAAACAAGAGGAAAAACCCTAACCGACGCTTTGGAACCTCAATAAAGTAGAGTACTACTATAGCCTTGTTACTTGTCTGGTTCTCCCGGCCCGATTTCAAATAATGGCATCCGCAAGCTAGTTTTAAAATCAAGGCAACCAAAAATAATTGCCCAGCATGCATGTTACCTAACCCTTCAAGAAAGCCTGACTTATCTCCTTAAAAAACACATGTAACAGAGGCTCTGCACCAACAACGGTATCAGCTTTTGGGCGGAATTCTTCTATTTCTTTAACAACGAATGACAGGAATTTCTTCAGACTCCAGGTCATGCAGTACGTACCCCCACAAGCACCAACGCGTGAAGGAAGGAGTAAGGAATCTACGGGTAAGCCCACAAGAATGTGATGTCGTCGTGGGAAAAAAAAATAAATCACAGGGGCATGCATGTTCTGGACCTGCACTGCACACACTGGCAGTACGTAAGAGGACCTCCTGCGTTCTCGTTCTTCTTACGTAGAACACACCAAACTAGTCTCTTGTATCGCGCTCGGTGATGACCAGTGTCATGTCTTGAGCCTAGACTGGTACAAGCTATGTGACAGTACTGCCCTATCTCCACGTCATCGGGCGCATATTTAATCAGATGTCTCATCAGATATCTTTCCTACTCGATGATAACTAGGAAACGTCGTCGACGACTTCGTCCATTTTTCTGTAGAAATAGGGGTGGGAGGGTCTTTATGTATATATCCTGCATAATACAATGCATGCATGTCGCCAGAATTTTAATTAGTTGATGAGAAAAATTCCCGCAAGTAGTTAAGAATTCATAAATGATGCCTTCATTTAGACTCTCTTTAATTTCTAATTAAACTTCTAGAATATACATCCATTGATCAGGATAAGACTTGTGCATGAGATCAGATCTTCTATCTCTTGAAAAGCTAGCTGTTTGCACTCAGTCTAAATTTGCCTCTTTTGGAGGACCAAACAGGATCCACAAAAGGGGATGATTCTGGATCCCCTCAGTGCAGGAGAGGACCACACTCAGGCAGTCTCCATTAATAGAGGCTGCTACGTGGCCCTTCTCCACTCCCAACTAATTCCTCCCCTCTCCTAGCATGTTCCTCTTCTTCCCCTTTCCCGGCCCCTCTCCCCTCAACACACCCACTGCCACCAGAAGGCAAGAAGGACAACGTCAGATGTTGAGGACACCGACGGAGAAGCTAGCCATGGGGGGCCCGTGCCACTGGGGACACTGTCGGAGATGCTGCCAGAGGCCAACACCACCCACCAATTCGACATCCCCCCTAAAACGCTTTCGAAGAAGAAGTGGGTACGTATGTGAAAATTGGGTACTCTACTAATCAGACTAAGTCCCTGTTTGAGTATATTTATATAAGCCATTTGCTATTACAGATCCACAATATGTACGGAGAGATAAATATAGAGATGAGTACAAACAAACAACAGAGAGAGAAATAGTCCTGCGTAAGATGATAAACCCCCGCTGTTAGTAGTTTAGATGGCCGCATTGCTGAACTATGACGTGGGAGTAGAGGACTCTCTATTACATGCCCCCTCAAGCTGGGCGGTGGGCACAACATTAGCTTGTCGTATATGGAGGCGAATCTTGAAGAAGGCAGTGGTCTGGTGAAGACATTTGTAATTGGGTAAATCGCGAGGCAATGTATTGAACACCCGTCGACTGACGTTGGAGCACCATTTGCCGAACAAAATGAAAGTCTACCTCAACGCGCTTGGTGCGAGCTTTGAAGGCCGGATTTGCAGCTAGGTAAAGAGAGGCAAGGTTATCGCATCAAACAACTAGGGCTGTAGAGGAGAGAATGTCTAACTCCCGGAATAGGTGTTGGGTCCAAATAGGCTTAGTGACAAAAGAGGCAATGGCACGCATTTGACCGAGTGACGGTGGGTTACTTCTCAGCGCACTGGCCATGAAGTCAGATTGGAGCCAAGAAACAGACCAAACTATTGGTTAACTGATGATCATTATAATGACGACTCTCCAATGTGTGCCAGTAGGGGATGCTAAGCATTGACACACTTTCTTTACTGCAAACATCACATCTGGTCAGGTTAGGGTGGTATATCGTAGGGAGCTAACAATGCTACGATAGAGGGATGGATCTGGTAGAGGGTCACCATCATCCTTGGATAAACGACACGAGGCCGCCATGGTGAAGAGATAGGCTTGGCATTTTCCATATTAGCCTTACATAACAAGTCAATAAGATATTGCTACTGGCATAGATAAAGAGCTGTCTTTGTGCATTTGACTTGGATGCCAAGAAAGAAATGCAGATCTCCCAAATCTTTACTAGCAAAACTAGCTAGACGAGAGGTTAATAATAAGAGAGTGGACTACCTGTGCATCACTACTAGTGACGATAATATCTTCCACGTAGACTAATAGATAAGTAGAAATCCCATTGTTAGTGTAATGTCTCCGGATCTCAGATCATGTTTTCGTGGGTGCGTATCGTGTCCGTATTAGTTTTGAAATTTATTATTAGAGTTTCGGACCCCTTTAACAATATTATGAGTTATTTCGAGTCTGTGATGACGCGTTGTGCGGCCTTACTTTTTCAGAAAATTTTTCTGTGTCAGAATATATATTTTAGGAATTTTCAGAATTAATGTGAATTTTAAAAGATAAAAAAATAAAAATTAAAACCTAATAAACCCCCACCTTTTCTCTCCCTCTCACTTTCCCGTTCTCTCCCTCTCACCCTCTTGTTCTCTCCCTCTCTCCCTCCACCTCTCCGATGGCCGACGAAGCACGACAGTGGGTGAGACCGAGGGTAGCGTGGGCTACGAGCGACGGGGACAGACGTGAGGAGCAGGAGGCGGTGGCGCGACATGGCGTGCTCGTGATTTTGGGGTTCAGGTTTGAGCGAACGCGGCGTTTCTTGGCGGTTCGACGTCTAAAGCACGTGGTTTCTTCGTGAGAGGTAGGGGGATGGATCCAAACTACTTCTCCCGTATTTTCCCTTGATCCGGTAGTGTTTTGGGAGAGAGAGAGGCGTTTATCACCTTTTTGGGGAAAGTGCATGATTAGGGTCAAGAGTGTGGTTCGACCGGATTTCGTAGCGATCCTTGGTTTAGATCGCGTATTGTGGATGCCATTGTGGTCAGGGATGATCTCCCCATATTTTTCAGGGGTTTCCGAGCCCAATGTGGGCGAGTCGGGAGTGGACCGGGATGAGCATCCGGAATGGGTTCTGGAGGGGACCCTGAACATCGAGGCGGCCAGCGGGGCTGCCGCCTCTGTCCAGTTGGGCGGCTAGGTCACTAGCCGCCTATGGGAGCTGGGCGGCCAGTGGGGTGGCCGCCAAGGGGACTCCCTTGGCCACCCAGGTGTCTGGGTGGCCAGGGAACTAGCCGCCCTTGCCCTGTACACTGGCGGCCATTGGTTGGGCCACCCAGGGATCTGTTCGGCCCATTGCCGGGTGGCCAAAGCCCTGGCCGCCCAGGCTTTCTCGGCGGCCAGTGGGCTGGCCGGCCATGGCACTGGCCGCCCATGCCACAGGGTTGCGGCCACACCACTGCTATGGCCGCCCAGGAGGGTGGGCAGCCAGTGGGTTGGCCATCCAGGCTGTAATGTCCCTGAGTTCTTGGATCATGTTTCCGCGGGTTGTAAATCATGTCCGTGTGAGTTTTAGACTTTAATATTGGATCTTCAGACCCCTAGATGATATGTATGTGAATTATTTTGGGTCCGTGATGACGCGTGGAGTGGCCTAACTTTTTTCTATTTTTTTTTGGGTCAGAATATATTTTTTCGAGATTTTTCTGGAGTTATTATGAATTTTCTAAATGAAATGAGAAAAAAGGGGAAAATAAATAATAAAAATTTCTTTTATTAAACCCCCTCCCCTCCCTCTCCCGTAACTCACATCTCTCCCTCCTACTCTTGTTCTCTCCCTCTCACTCTCACGTCTCTCCCTCTCTCTCCCTCTTCTTCTCTGACGACCGACAGGGAGGACCTGCGGGTGAGGTGGAGGGCGGCACGAGCGATGAGCGGCGAGGACCGGAGAGCGGAATGGGAGGCGACGTCATGGCGGGAAGATTTTGAGGTTTGGTGAAGAACTGACCATGGAACGAGTGATTTCGGCGTGGATCGACCCCGTACTTGCGCGGTTTCTTCCGAAAAGGTAGGGGGACGGATCCCTAACCCTTGTACTTTGGTTCCCCACGATTTCGTGCCGATTAGAGCGAGTTTGAGTAGGTTTCTCTTTTGTTTAGGCTAAAATGCATATTTTGGGGTGAGACGATTCCGCTGATTTGGGCGGCCTTCTTTGATTTGATCACTAGATTTCGAATTAATGGAATGTCGGGAGGTGTTTCCCCTTGATTTTGTTGTATTTACCTTGTGATTTGAGGCCGGGATGAGGGCGAATGCGTTATGTGAGTGGCATGAGTGTGTGTGTAGGGCAATTGATGAAATCGCCCATTTCTTTGGTCTTTTTTGTGGTTTTTAAGTCCTTCCGGTGTGTGGAAGGCAAAGGAGTCATTTTCTTGTGTTTTCCCCTTCGTACGAGACGAATGGGGCGTAAAACGGACGAATTCGCTCTGGTTCGCGGAAGTCCAGATTGGAAACGAGAATGCGGTCGTCTCCCCAATGTAGATCCCTAAAGAAATCCACTTAGGAGTGAATGAATAGAAATAATGAATAAATAAGCATGAAATAGCACAAATAAGCACGAGGTGCTAATGAGGAGTTTGTGATCGCCAGAGACACGAGGCCTCAAAAATATAACAATGAAAGCATGGGAGGATGATCGCGAAAATACCTTGGAGTGCAGGGATGTGAGTGCTTCCTTTCTCTTCAAATCGGCCGGCCGACGAAGAGAGTTCTTCAACTTATTACCCTTGCAAAAAGATACAAACACCAATAAAAGATTGGATTAGAACATGGTGAGTGTAGCATCAATTCTTAATAAAAATATGAGCATGAAAAATTGTGCAAGAACACACCTTAAGGGTGGTTGCCCTTAAACCCCTATGCAAAAAGAGGGTGGGAGATATATGATGAATGTATGAATATGTATAAAAATATGAATAAAGGGGAAAGAGTGCAAGAGTTGCACTAAAGGAGATACTCAACGTAGTTGAGTTTGAAAAATAATAAGAATGATGATGCAGTATGCATGCGAGTGAACTAAACAGAAGAATAGAAATAAGAAGATAAAGGGGAAGGAGCCTGTGATGCGGCTTTGATGCTCAATTGGGATAAGTCTTCAAAGGGGATGAAGATGTAAAGCACTTGAAGCCCCTCCTTCGGCCACACCAACAACAACCTGCGTAAAAGAGAAAAAGAAGGAAAACAGAAGAAGAACAAGAACGATCGGAAGAAGATAATGGAAGAAAGGGGGGATCGGGAGAAAAGAATCCAACCCAACAACAGAGCCGATGGCTCTATTAAATAGATTGAAGAAAGGATAAGCATGGCAAGAGCCCAAAGAGGGGAAGGATAAGAATGGGCAAGAGCCCAAACGAAGCAGGGATCCTCTGGGGGAAAGGCTGCGTCCGTTCGGAACACAAAACTGAAACACGACCTGGACCAGGGCGTCAATTCAAGAATTGACGACCTGCCAGAGGGCGTCTTTTAAAAACACGACTTATATCAGGGCGTTAATTCAAAAATTAAATTTTAAAATTTATTTAAAAATTGTGAAACACGTCTGAGTCAAAGGCATGTTTAAAAACACGCCCTACCTAAGGACGTTAATTCAAAATATTCAAAATAGGGCCATTTTTCATTTCTCAATATTATTTTTCTATTTTTTAGGTGAAGGTGCATCTCATCGCCCTGATTCCAACGACTATTTTTACGAATTTTTCTGACACCCGGAAAGCCACCAAATCACCTCTGGAATGAGGTTGAAAATAATATTAAAAAAATCAATTTGAAAGACACGCAATTTGATTTTCTATTTTTTTTATTCTTTTTGAATTAAAAATAACGTTCTTATGCATGGTCGTTAATTCTCAAAAAATTTCGAAAAATTCTCAAAAAAATCCAGAAAAATGAAAATTGAGTGGAATTGACGTCTCCATAAATAGTCGTCCATTTTTTAAGAAACGCCCAAGCCTAAGTCGTTATTTAAAAGACGCCCCACGTCAAGTCGTTATTTATGAAAAATTAATAAAAATAGAGAAAAATACCCAGAAAATCTAAAAAAATCCAGAAAAATCCAGAAAAATAGGGGAAATAGGAAAAAAAGAAAAGGGTGAAAAAAAGGAAGAAATCCAAGAAAAGTGAGAAAAACCACTCAAAATAGAACTAATTTGAGGGTCAAATTGGGGCATTACAAGGCAATATGAGATGTACTCACAGTAACGTCAATTTTGGCGTGTCTACAGCTGTCCCGCCTTGGTGTCTGCTTTGCAAGGGAGCAAAGCAAACTGAAAAGTAGATGTCAAGGTGTGATGAGACACGCAATCAACATCACTTGATGAGAATCAAATCAAAAGCACGAGATGAAGCAATCTCGGGAAATTCAACGAAATCAATGATGTTTGGATAAAAGGGGAGATGTGCGCGCGGTGCACGATGGAGATAAAATAAAATGATCAACTTCCAGCGCGGTGGAAGTACCCCAGGTCACAAACCTGTAGATTTCACCATTGGGGAGCGGTTACCAGCCAGTGGACGTGCTGCAGCCAAGGTGGATCAAAGGGAAAGGAGATAAAATAAGATGATAAAAATCCAAACAAGGAGCTCTCGAGAGAATGACCCAAAACAACGACAAAACGAACTGAAGACTCAATTCGGCATGGAATATCTCAACTCTCAACATCAGCTTATCAGAATGATTTTCCAATGTTAATTCAAAGTCCTACATGAATGCATGCTGGGCTAAAGGGAAAATAACAAATGAAAATATAATATAATCAAGGATAATATTGTTAAACTGCCCAGACTGGGTCAAGAAACCCATTCTGCGAGCTGATACTAAGCCGAAGCCCGTTTATCCACGCACCAACTCGTAAAAGGGAACCATCGTCCCCAATCTTGGATGGCTCAACGGCCTATCCGTGTGACTAAGACGCCTCTGGAATCGTCATTATTTTTGATGAAGGGGAACTCAAATTCCAGATTTACCAAAGCCACAAGGTCGTTGATATAATCTAATAGCGTATGTAACATATAGTAGAATGCATACAGGAGATGGTGATATCAATAAGCATGGGAACTGAAATGAGGTGCAAGCATCGTGGGGCTTGGATGATGATGCCCAGTCGGTGGGACCAAGAGCTTCTTCCTGCGCTCAAAATTTTATTAGCCAAGATATAACAAGCAATGAATAAGGCATAGCATGAATCAATAGCATGTCACAGCATAGTAACCATTATGAGTTGAATCATGATATTGCAAAGCATCATTGTTTGTTATTTTGTCATGAGGATGCCAATCTGGCTAATCAAGTTTTGGAGTTGAATGATCAAGATCTGATAATGCCCATCGGCAGAATTGATCCAGAGACATTAGCAGGAGTTGATTGAAAGATCTGGAGATGAATAATTAGAATGATAATCAGGAGATATAACCACAATGATATAAGGAGGTGATAACCAAAAATGCCCAGGGTGGCATGTCATGAGAATATCGAGAGAATCAATAGATTGATAGCAATGAGTGGAGATAGGACTCATCCCGTGCTCTTGGTCTCTGCAAAGCTGTTCCTGCAAAACACCATCAGAAAATACAATGCAAATTTTTTTGGATTTTGGAAATATGCAAATTTTTATGAGTTTTGGAATATGCAAATTTTTATGAGTTTTGGAATGTGCAAATTTTTATGAGTTTTTGAAATATTTGAATTTTTATGGAGATTTTTGGAAAATATTTTGAATTTTTGTTGGGATTTTGATCGGGAAATATTCAATTTTTTTTTGGATTTTGGCTTAGACATTGTTAATGCAGCATCAAAGGGTTGTTTTAAACCACTGGCTAGGGGTCCTTGTTCCTTCCCTTTTCGCTAAAACTGCCCAAAGCTGGGCGTGCATTGAAAGTGGCGCCCTATAACCGACCGCCTTTGATCAACGGTGCCTCTACCAAGGCCATACCCGAGAAACATTCGGTCTGGGAGGGAGAAGAGAAGAATAATTGAGGATAAACTTTGTGCAGGATGGGAGATATCGGGACTTGAATTCCTTCCAAGGTGTTTCCCCTCAAAGAGGTAGTCTGTTGTGCCGGGGCTTTGTGCCTTTGATTTTTAGACCCTTGACATGCATACGACCAGGGTTTTCCCTGCGGGGACTTTGCCACTCTTGTCATGCCATAATTCACAATTTTACTTTTATCGAAATTCTGACTTGATTTCATAATGGCCCTTTTTGGCGAGATGTATATCATGAAATTCATATGAAAACTCATATTGATTTTGGGTCAAGACTGTCCCTATTTGAGACTCCTCTCGTATTGGGGATTACCAAGGTTAGTCATCTCATCCGTCAACCTCTTGCCCCTGCACGCGGCCGAATAAAGAAGAGAAAAGACTTTCAGATATTCTCATGGCATGGCCAAGATAGCAACGGTGTTTTTATCAAAGGAGCCAGCTAAGGACGCCGTGAAGTGTGCGGTGCCCATCTAAGGGTTGCTCTTAACAAGCGGGGAGAGAATGTTGAATTCCCAGCGTAGGTTTTTATTAACCAGAGGTGCTGCAAAAAAAACAAGCCTAAAGGACTCTTTTGAGAATGATTTCAATTAAACAAAAGCTTAAGATAAAGGTTTAAAACACCACTCTTAATCTCGTTAAGAAGCACTTGATTTTGAAAATCATGCGTGAAGTAATGAGAAAATGATATCATTAAGATGCATACTTACGCCAATATGTTACCTTGCAACCTTTGTAGAAGCAGCTGTCAGAGGCGAGGTTGATCATCATGGGATTTGTCCTCTTTGGGAGTCAAAAGGATTGGAAGCAAAGGATTTTGGGAGTGGCTTAACAAGAATGAGTGGTGCTCAAACCAGACTCAGACGAATAAGGAGAAAAGGAAAAGAGGCGAGGGCTAGAACTCCCTCACTAAGGCGCGGAGACCCTGATCACATGGAACAGTTTACAGAAGAAGTGAAGAATTAGAAGGATGAGTGAGGACTAAAGCCTCGAAAGCAGTGAGAGAATGGGCAGATGCCCAAGGCAGTGGATGTGGAAGAAGTTGGGTCAGACCCATGATTAGGGGGAATCAGAAGAAGAAATTGATAGATGGAAAGAGGCGGATTTGGAGGGTCCGGAGGGTCCGGAGGCAGAGGAGGAGAATCATGAGCGGAAGAATCATCAGGAGACTCCGGAGGGATGACAAAAGAAGGGACGTGATGCCCTGAGGAGAAATAAGGAAAAAGATGATGGAAAAGGAAGAAAAAAATGAAGGGTGTGATGTCCCGGAGGAGTAGAAAGATGAATCGGAAGAAAGATGGAGGGTCCGGAGGTTCCGGAGGGAGCAAATGAGAAGGGGCACGATGCCCAAGGGAAAAATCTGGAGGTTCCGGAGGTAGCAGATGAGAAGGGGCGCGATGTCCAAGGAGAAAATCCGGAGGTTCCGGAGGAGGAAGGTGGAAAGGGGCGCAATGCCCAAAGGAAAAGTATGAAAGATCCGGAGACTCCGGAAGAATAAAGTGGAGAGGGGCGTGATGCCCTGGGGAAAAGTCCGGAGGTTCCGGAGGAAGATAATGAAAAGGGTGGAAAGGGGCGTCGTGCCCGAGGGAAAAGTATGAAAGATCCGGAGACTCCGGAAGAATAAAGTGGAGAGGGGCGTGATGTCCTGGGGAAAAGTCCGGAGGTTCCGGAGGAAGATAATGAAAATGGTGGAAAGGGGCGTCGTGCCCGAGGGAAAAGTCTGGAGGTTCCGGAGGAATAAAATCAGGAAGGAGAAGGTGGAAAGGGGCATCGTGCCCGAGGGGAAAGTCCGGAGGTTCCGGAGGAAGAAAGTGGAAAGGGGCGCGATGCCCGAGAGAAAGGTCTGGAGGTTCCGGAGGAGGAGAATGGAAAGGGGCGTCATGCCCGAGGGAAAAGTCCGGAGGTTCTGGAGGAGGAGAATGGAAAGGGGCGCGATGCCCAAGAGAGAGGAATAAAATTCCTGGAGGTTCCAGGGAGATAGCAGGAAAAGGGACGCGATGCCCCAAGGAGAGTGGACAAAACGACGAATATGAATAAGATGGGAAATGCGGAATATCCGGCGGTACCGGAAGGCGGGGAAGATACGGGTTTGGAAACCCGTGAAGCAGGAGGTGCAAATACATGCAATGAGATGGATGCGATGAATGCAATGAATGCGCGAATGCAATGAGATGCAAAGAATATGGAGAATATGAAGGGCGAGAGGACCATGGAAAAGATGTGATAGACAAGAAGGTGGATGAAATAGCGGAAGGCCTTTCGGCACCAAGATAACTGCCCCTCCACGGCAGTGAAAGAATACAACCAATTGGCCCAATAAAAGGAGCTTCAATAAGTGGCAACCCCCTTTGAAGGCAAAGATCAACAATGTGAGGAAGTTGGAGAGTTGGAACGGGAAGCATCGTGTTGCCCATTGAATGTGGTATATATGGAAAGTTGAGCAAAATGGCCATTCGCCCCTTGTAAGGAATAATGAATTCGGAATTTGGAAATTGGAACAAGGGGTGCCCTGCCCGGCCCTTACACAGCATCAATGCTCGGCATGGCGACGACTTGGCTTCTTCGACCGTGCTTGACACAATAACCCGGATTGGTATCCGGAAAATGAATTCTTGCATCTTGAATGGCACGGCCAAATCCTTGCTGCCCGGCTTTTGATTATCTTCGGCACCTGTGCTTGTAGAAGGCCCCCCATTCCGAGTAGTAAGGGGAGGTGAAGCGGAGGCGGAAGGTTCCATGAATGGTGGAGGCATGATGGAAAGTGTAGGCAAATGGGTGAGCGTAAGCGGAGACTCAAACACGTCGAGTTTCTCCCTTTGCTCGGAAGCAGTTGGGATTGGCTCGGGTGCTAAAAGGGGCGGATCCTGCTCAGGATTAGCCATGGGTAAGGGTAAAGGGTTAGATGGTGGAATAGGTGAGGTGGGTTGAGGCGGTGGTAATGGGAGGTTAATTGGGGAAGGTTCAATGGTAGGTTTAATGGAGGCCGATGGTGTGAAAGTTGATGGTATAATGAGTGGAAGTTTAATGGAAGGCTCAGGGGAGATTGGTGTTGTGAAGGTTGATGGCATAGCGGATGGAGGTGTAATTGATGGAGGTTTAATGGAAGGTTCTGGGATAGGAGGAGACTCAAGAGGTGCCGATGTGGGCGATTGGAGTATCGACCCATCATCGTAACACCAATTAGTCTCGTAAACGGGGGTTGGATCAGGGATGGTGGCTTCGTCCTGAGCAGGGGGTTCGTCAAATGATAGTGGAGGGAGCGGGAAATTAAGGAAATTCGGAAGGGGTGCCTGTGGAGCTTCATCATCATCGTACACTGCTTCGGATTCTTCAAATGCCGGTCCTTGATTGCTTGACATGCCGAAGTCATAATCATCTCTCCTGTCTTTCCAATCTTTCTCCATCTTGGTGATATCATCTAGGAAAACATGAAGAGGATTGACTGGAGTAGGAGGAGCCGTGACCCTCTTTAATTGTTCCTCCATCGAAGTGATTTTATCGAGGAGAGTTTGCTGGAGGGGTGTGACCTGAACAACAGAAGGTTGGTAGGGCCTTGAAGGAGGAGGGGCCGTATAAAAAGGCCGTGGAGGTGGATTAATGGGCCGACCCGTAGAAGAACCCGGATGGGCCGGATTGCAATGAATAAATGGGCCTTGGGGCCGTGAGGGAGGAGGAATAGAAGGAGGCGGGTGATGGGCCACCCGAGTAGAATGAACAGGAGGAGATGGGTAATGGGCTACCCGATCAGGATTGGAAGGAGGAGGGGGGTGATGGGCCACCCGTGTAGAATTGGAGGGAGATGGGTGATGGGCCACCCGAATAGAATTGGAAGGAGGTGGGTGATGGGCCACCCATATAGAATTGGAAGGAGGGAGAGATGCATGAGATGTACCCTCAACGGCAGCCTTAAGGGCTTGGATCTGTTGAGGGGTAAGATGATCTAATGCATGAATGATCTGGGAGACCTTCTCATCATTGGGACGAGAGGATCCCGAGGGAGTAGTGGCTCGAAATTGAGTTGAAGGACCATTGGATTGGACATTGCCCATGGGTCGGGCATGACCATAAGAATAAGGACGTGGCCCTTTGAAAGAATGGTGAGAATTTTGATGAACATGTTGAAATTGAGGGGAATAGGATGTGCTAGGTTGTGCATCCTCATGAATTGAATTAAACATGTTGTTTTTCTTATCATGGTAAGCCATTATGCAACCCAAATAATGTGCAAACAATTTGCAAAGAAACACACAATTTGGAATGGTTACCTTGATTTTTATTTGTTTAAACCTTGGTGAATTAATGAATTTTTATCAAAGTTTTGAATGATTCACGCAGGGGGAAACCTAGTTTCAAATGTGATTTAACTCCAATGCCAACTAGGAACACTTTCTCACCACGTATAGGCCAACTAACTCGGGACTTCACAAGGGTACAACCTGCCCGGCGTCCGTGAGGGAATCCACGGGTGCGGGGACTTACGGAGGCTTGGAAAAGGGATTTCCAGTCCAAAGAGACGGAATGCTCAATGGAGGGTCGTCCCGATTCCAAGAGGGTGTGTGGATCCTAATGAAGAGGAGGGGGCCCCTCAAACCAAAATGTAAATATGAATGCAGCAGGGTAAACATGCCAACCACAACAATATAATCAATAAAGATAAGCAGGAAATATCATGAAAAACCACAGCCGTGGGGTTCTGGAAACCCACAGTAAAAACACGCCCTGGCAGGGGACGCTACTAAAAAAAGGACACGACGGTGTGACCGTCGTGAATCAAAGCGAGGGGCCCAGGGCAGGGTGAAACACGCCTTAGAGTGAGGCACTACCAATAAAAGGACGCCCTTTCCGGCGGGCGTCAAATCAAAAGAAACGCCTGAATGGGAGGCGCTAATCAACAAAGAAACGCCCTGTGGTAGGGCGTTAACTCACAGAGTAGGTAAATAACGCAGGGCAATGTGATAAAGATGCCCGGGGAGGAGGCGTTAATCAAAGATAACACGCCCTGCGTGAAGGCGTTATAAATAAAAGACGCCCCTGACAGGGGCGTGAATTCTTTCAAACCTCCACGGCCAGCACCCAATGAAAACACTCACAGTCACATAAATGAGGCAATCAACAGGATATAAGCATGCTCATCAAAAAAATTTAAATAAGTGGAAATTTTTAAAGAAAAATCAACAAACTGACAAATCACTTAGGGAAGAGTGCAAAACCAATGGAGGGTGCTCGAGGGGCACAAAAGGGAGACGCACCGAGGGTGCAATAGGGGAGACGGCACACGCGGGTGCCTAAGGGGAAAGGGGTAATAAACAAAGAACACAAAAGTGTCCCACCGTGATCGCCAATTTGTAGATCCCTAAAGAAATCCACTTAGGAGTGAATGAATAGAAATAATGAATAAATAAGCATGAAATAGCACAAATAAGCACGAGGTGCTAATGAGGAGTTTGTGATCGCCAGAGACACGAGGCCTCAAAAATACAACAATGAAAGCATGGGAGGATGATCACGAAAATTCCTTGGAGTGCGGGGATGTGAGTGCTTCCTTTCTCTTCAAATCGGCCGGCCGACGAAGAGAGTTCTTCAACTTATTACCCTTGCAAAAAGATACAAACACCAATAAAAGATTGGATTAGAACATGGTGAGTGTAGCATCAATTCTTAATAAAAATATGAGCATGAAAAATTGTGCAAGAACACACCTTAAGGGTGGTTGCCCTTAAACCCCTATGCAAAAAGAGGGTGGGAGATATATGATGAATGTATGAATATGTATAAAAATATGAATAAAGGGGAAAGAGTGCAAGAGTTGCACTAAAGGAGATACTCAACGTAGTTGAGTTTGAAAAATAATAAGAATGATGATGCAGTATGCATGCGAGTGAACTAAACAGAAGAATAGAAATAAGAAGATAAAGGGGAAGGAGCCTGTGATGCGGCTTTGATGCTCAATTGAGATAAGTCTTCAAAGGGGATGAAGATGTAAAGCACTTGAAGCCCCTCCTTCGGCCACACCAACAGCAACCTGCGTAAAAGAGAAAAAGAAGGAAAACAGAAGAAGAACAAGAACGATCGGAAGAAGATAATGGAAGAAAGGGGGGATCGGGAGAAAAGAATCCAACCCAACAACAGAGCCGATGGCTCTATTAAATAGATTGAAGAAAGGATAAGCATGGCAAGAGCCCAAAGAGGGGAAGGATAAGAATGGGCAAGAGCCCAAACGAAGCAGGGATCCTCTGGGGGAAAGGCTGCGTCCGTTCGGAACACAAAACTGAAACACGACCTGGATCAGGGCGTCAATTCAAGAATTGACGACCTGCCAGAGGGCGTCTTTTAAAAACACGACTTATATCAGGGCGTTAATTCAAAAATCAAATTTTAGAATTTATTTGAAAATTGTGAAACACGTCTGAGTCAAAGGCGTGTTTAAAAACGCGCCCTACCTAAGGACGTTAATTCAAAATATTCAAAATAGGGCCATTTTTTATTTCTAAATATTATTTTTCTATTTTTTAGGTGAAGGTGCATCTCATCGCCCTGATTCCAACGACTATTTTTACGAATTTTTCTGACACCCGGAAGGCCACCAAATCACCTCTGGAATGAGGTTGAAAATAATATAAAAAAATCAATTTGAAAGACACGCCTTCACGTACGTCGTGAATTTGATTTTCTATTTTTTTTATTTTTTTTGAATTAAAAATAACATCTTATGCAAGGTCGTTAATTCCCGAAAAATTCCTAGAAAAATCCAGAAAAATGGAAATTGAGTGGAATTGACGCCTCCATAAATAGTCGTCCATTTTTTAAGAAACGCCCAAGCCTAAGTCGTTATTTAAAAGACGCCCCACGTCAAGTCGTTATTTATGAAAAATTAATAAAAATAGAGAAAAATGCCCAAAAAATCCAAAAAATCCAAAAAAATCCAGAAAAATAGGGGGAAATAGGAAAAAAAAGAAAAGGGTGAAAAAAAAGGAAGAAATCCAAGAAAAGTGAGAAAAATCACTCAAAATAGAACTAATTTGAGGGTCAAATTGGGGCATTACAAGGCAATATGAGATGTACTCACAGTAACGTCAATTTTGGCGTGTCTACACCCAACCGCGTTCAGCTTCTGGATAATGAACGCGGCCTGAACAGGCACCACGTTCATTTGAAAGGGCCTTGAGAGGCGGTCATGAACGCGGTCGCCCGACCCACCGTGACTTGGGCTGATCCCGATTCTCAGGTAGACCGTGATCACCTTAACGCGGCCGAGCCCCCAACCGCGTTCTTAGCCCGTCGACAGACCCATCCTCGGCCGGTCGACAGACCCTTGCTTGGCAAGTCGATCGACATGTGGCCCAGGTTGACCGACCAGTGGTCCAGGTCGACAGGGATGAGGGTTTTTCAGCCCGTTTGAGTCGCGATGGGTTTTCACCCCAGAACATAGAAGTTAATGGTATATTCACATAAACCCATGGTAATTGGGCCATTTCTTCCTTGTGAGGGTGGTGGTTGCTCAAGAATGGATTCACGTAATACGAGATTTATAGATTTCCAATAGTGGGTTTGATCGTGTACGCATAGCTCAGTTTCCACGTGGCTTGCGTGCCCGTGAGTCCTGTGACCGCGGAGGGTCATATCCGCGTGAGTTCTATGATCGTAGTGAGTATTCCTTGTGTGAGTTAGTGGGCTGATACTCACTAGCTCCCATCGTCCGGTTGTGGATAGTTTTCTTAGCACACTGTGGTGTTATACCATGGGTTACGGTGGTTTGCGTACATGTGTACGCCTTTCTCGTGATTCCTACGAAACCGCGGATGATAGTGTTATATGGTAGATTCCCGCAAGACTGCGAATGATAGAGTTTCGGCAGATTTTCGCGAGACCGCGGAAGATCCTAGTGGCTGATTGTGGTTGGACCGGGTGAGACCGCCTAGTGTGTACGATGCCCCTTGTGTAGAGGCTAGACTGCATGAGCATATGTACCTTGGTTAAGACAAGTGTGCGTCACTGATGGGTGCAGTGGCGCGTATCCCGTGTCAGGTAGTAGGACACGACCGTGCTATTGGGCGCAGTGGCACGAATCTTAGCCAGTTGTTGGCATTCAAAAAAAAGAGGAAAAGAAAAAAAAATGGCGCTGATGAAGGATGCGTCGACGTAGTGAGGTTCTGCGTCGACGCACCCCAGCCCAAGGTGTTAAAAGAAGAAGTAAAAGAAAAATGATACCAATGGACCAACATAAATTGGCCCAAATGAAAGGGAAGAAAGAAGAAGATGTGAGAAGGGCCTAATGAAATGGGCCAATCTCGATTGGGCCAAGCCCAATACAAAAGGAGAAGGCACAGGGGGGTATATGCGTAATAGGAGGAAGAAGAGGCTAAAAGAAAAAGAGAAAGATTTTTTTTCAAAAAAAATGGAAATAGGAGGAAAATCCACGCCCTGTTCACCCCAATCTGTGTCTCACCTTGCGATTTCTTCCCCTCCCATTCCTTCTTTTCCCGAGTGGAGCATTCAATGCTCGTTGACATCCCTACTCATGCCGGCATGCTTGAACGACGCCGTCCTCCCCTCGCAAGCGAGAACGCAGCATGGTAGGACGGCAACAGCGCAGCAGCGACGAACCTTGCCCTGGCCCATCTCACGCAGGGAGAGGAGCTCCCCTCCACCATCGTGCCCTCCTGCGAGGCTGCCACGGCAGCAAAAGGATGCCAGCAACAGAGCAGTAACGATGACAGTAGCAGCAGGAATGGCAACCGCAGTAGAAGCAAAGAAAAAGAATAAAAATAGGTGTTTCTCCCAAAAGGGACCCTGGGTCCCTATAAATATAGCCTCACGGTTGAAGAAGAAAAGGGGGATGCTGCTGAAGAATTGTGGAAGCCCTACTCCGGAGGCTGAAGAGAGAGAAAAGTGAGAAAGGAAGTTTGAGAGCCGTTTGTAAGGGGGTGGGTTATATAACTCCTCGTCTTCCCCTGTCTCTTTGATGTACCCCTGTCCGTTTGATAGGAAATGAAGAAATGCCCCCACCGTCGGGAGATGCTTCTTTTGTGTATTATGGTTACATGATGTTCATCTTTTATTGATAGTTATGTTTTCTCCTCCTCCCCTTTTCACTCTCCTACCTGTGATGTTCCTTACTTGTTGGCCTGCACCGGTGATCAGGTCTTAACAAGAAGCTCTCCCCTTATGCTTGATGCTACACACTTGTTTTAGCCCTTCCCGTTCTCCATGATAGACATGGTGATTTCATCTTGGATTTCAAAAAAAGGAAAATGATATTTATAAGACAATGCAACTGTTAGCTCGATGACCACCGACCTGGGGTTTATCCAAGCCCATGGATATGGCTCTGAGGTCCCCAACCGCAGAGGTCTTTCTTGTGATTTCCCCTTTCGTTTTATAACGATTATGTTTCCTTCTCAAAACCCCGCTTTGGGATTTGGACCTATTTCATGGCCATGATGCCAAAGGGGTGGGAAACATGGGATCCAATCCCAAATCGATCACTTTCTCTGCGAATTTAGGCATGCGGAGCCTTGATCATCCTCGGATCCCTGGGGGCTCGCTTCTCCATAGCATGGTTCCCGGGCGATCTCTCTGAAAAAGATAAATATTGACGGCCACATAATGTGGCGATAATCTAAAACCACGTCTCAAGATCAGGATCGTGGTGTCCCAGGGTCATAGGAGCCCCTTGTAGGCTAGACCTCGAGGTGTCCGTGCTCGATTCAGATTATAGGATGTAACGACCCGAGAATCCAATTACCGGGAAGACCCGATAACCAGAAACTCGCACCGCCACCCACGAGTCCGAAGACTCGAAAGGGTTAGAAGGATGGTGTGGAAACTACACAAGTATCATAAATAATTACAGAAATGAATTAACATTTTACATGGTCCACAAGATAACAATAAAATAACAACAGTAGTCCACAACTAGTACAGAGATAAGAAAAGAAAGTATAGCTACACGGGGCATACCCCGGCTCTGACCTCTGGCACTAACGCTGGGCACCTGAACCGTGCTGAGCCTCAGACGAACTCCCCTGAAGCCTCGCCTCGCTTGAAACACGGTGAAAATAGGCAGGGAATGTGTCTCGGAACAAGACTCAGTAGGGATCACTCGAACCCTACCTCGCAAATGGAGAAATCGCTACGCTAGCAGTAAGTGAGTACCTCAAAAAGGAAACCCTGCCACTACAAAACACCGGTCTCACGGCACGTAATCCGACACACGCACCACGGCGGGAAGACCGAAACGCAACGGTCAACACGACGAAACCCGAAGGTCGAAGCCGCGACGACTGACAGCCTGACACTCCCGACTCGACATGAGTACCTCCCACTAGAAGCACAGTCGGTAGCATCCCCTGACGACTTACACCGCACCGCAGGTGAACTGCCTGACGTGGTAGCGCCTGCTAGAGGCACGGACACCGAACAAGTACCACAACCAAGTGACTAGCTGGGGTCACGCTCGTCGGCGAGGGTCCAACTGCCCCCAACTGTTGGGTCCGACGAGGTGTAGTCGGATCTAGAAGGGGGGTTGAATAGATCCTATCAAAAGCTTTGGCCTATTTAAAAACTCAAAGCTATCAAAAGCATGAACCACTCCTATAAAGTGAATGAATCACTTAGGCACAATGCACAGCGGAATTAAGTAGAGTGGCTCAAATGAAAAGACTTGGATTACAAGCGATGAAGCGTCAACTCATCTTTAAGCAAATTTGTGATCTTTGAGAGATACAAGCATTGTAGTGCAGGGATCATAAAGCATAACACTAGAGCATGAAATAGCTTGCAACAACCGTGCGTGTGTGTGTGCTTTGTTGATCACCCAAAGTGCATGCGAGTCTAAGCAAGGGAAACACTTAGCAATACTTTCACCTTGGCGCATGTGTGCAAGGGTGCAGCATGCCGCCCAAGGGATGCAGTCAAAGTGCTAAGCTCAATTAAACCACAGATAAAACCGAAAGTGCAAATCTGAGTGCTTGAGTGCGTAAACAAGATAACCAAGTATATATGGAAGCACACGAACCTGTGAATGGGGGTAGAAGATATAGAGCAATCGCATACAATGAACAACCCACAACACAGGGATTTTTAAGGTGGTTCGGTTGAAACCCCGCAACCTACGTCCACCCCTCACCAAAACCCGGTGAGGCTTTCCTACTGACTCACAGCTTGACCGGGGACACGGGCCAAACCACAGAACAGCGAAAACCCTCTTTCTGTCTTCCTATACACAAAGCCAGCAGGGACGGCTATACCGCAGATCGGAGAACTTCCGATTGCCTTCCTACTAACCACCGGTAGGGACGATCTTCAGTTTCAATAAATTGAATGAAATGAAAATAGAACAAATGAAAATGCTCAAACAAGACATAGATATATGCTAGAATGAAGTAGATCTTGTCTGAGATTATTGGATCTTGAATCTGTTGCTTTGATCTTCCTTTGATCCTTTTGAGTTGATGGAGAAGATATAGGATGTAACTTGATCTTTCCTTTGAATCTCCTTGAGTTGATGAAGAAGAATATTAGATGTAGCTTTGATCTTCCCTTGAGTTGATGAAGAGGTTTGGATGTAGCTTTGATCTTCCTTTTGATCTCCTTTGTGAGCTTGCTTGCTTCTCTTCTTCTTTGGAGATTGAGAGCTTCAGATGTAGGCTTGAATCCCTTGGATTGGATGTAGAACTTCTGCACAGAGTACTGTTCACGGCTACAGTACCTCTTCTTCCTTGGAGCTCCTCTAGCCTCTCTTCATCTCTCTTTACTCCAAATGATCAACTTGGGTTTCTAACCCTCTTGTGTTGGTTTTATATCTCTTTGGATGGTCAATAAACACATCCCAGACCAGATCCACATTTTATGGGTGATTAGGTGACTTTTAGATTAAAGAAATCCATGGGGAATGGCCCTTCTCGAAGTGGAAAACTAAAGTCAACATTGATGGCTCGGGGCTGGCGGTCGACCTGTGGTTTCTGGCGGTCGGCCGCTACTGAGAAACGTTGTAGACAGATGTTCCCTGGGATTTTCGGTCGACCGCTACTGGCTGGCGGTCAACCGCTACTGAAAGAGCTGCAGCCTAGAGGTTGCTGGCAGGGGCGGTCGACCGCCCCTGTGCTGGCGATCGACCGCCAGCTGGGCAGACCCCGAGTTTTCCCGGGTCGGTCCGTTAACCTTCTTAGCTCAGTCGCTTAAGTCCTTTAGCAGCCCATTCATGTCTGTAGCATCAACCTTGACTGTCTAGAAGATGTCAACTGAGTCTTTGAGTTTGGGTTCTCTTGGTTATACTTCTTTGTGCATCGACCTTAACTGTCATTAAGCTTTCACTTTTACCAACTCCACTCCATTCCTTGGATTATCTTATGGCTTGCTATCTAGAAGTTGCACCGACCTTGAACCATCCATAAGGCAAGACATGCACTGACCATATGAAGAATATGTAATGACCTTATGTGTGATGCTATTCAGCTTGATTTCTGTGCTTGAAACATGCTAGATTTCTGTGCCTCCAATATTATCATATGCCTTGATATCTGTGTATCCAGTTGCCTAGACTTGTATGTCATTCTTGATCTTTTACGCTGGAAGTATAATGACCTGAAATGAATGAATATTAACACTATCAAATGCAGGTATAGTTCATTAATGACTACAGAGGCAGACATCATCAAAACCATAAAATCAATCATGTTGCACACATGTTCAACATTCTCCCCCTTTTTGATGATGGCAACTATGAGTCATTTTAAATTCACATGCATTATTAATTCACATGGCAACTATGAGTCACTCACATGGTTCTCACCCCCTTTGACACATAGAGTGTATTCGGATTAATGACTCATATAATCTTACCACATTCTTTGATTAATGACTCACATAAACTTCTCCCCATTTGACAACATCAAAAGATCCAGAGAAGAGAAAGAGATACCAAACATGTCATTGCAGGCAACAGTCTAGAAAATGATGTGGAAATACATGCAAATAGTTGTGCACTTATTAAAGCTGACAAGATAACCAGAGAGAACAACCAATTATGGAAAGCCAGTTATAGGACTGATACCAATGAATGATATAGATGTATCGAACATGGTGGTGTCCCGTGGCTTGGCAAAGACAATGTAAGTGTGAGAGGTGGAGCCACAGCAACATGATTCAATTTCTCAAATAGTGGAGATGGATAGAGCAGCCAAGGAGCATTTTTTTTTTTTGATTTCAAATTTTGCAAGATTTTTAGTGGTTTTCTAGTTTTCAGATTTTTTGGAATTTCTATGCAATGCATGGAAATGATAAATGCAAGCTACAATTGTATGAAGTTAAGACATGCAAGCCACCCTATTGCATGAAAGCATGATGCTAATGATGCTAGGACTTATGCCAAATGCCAATGAATGAGAAAGCAATGTGATATCACTTGACAGAGGACACCAATGATTTTGGATACGACTTGAAAGGAGCATCAAGATGATACCACTTGTTGGATGATACCAAGGTGATATAATCATGGCAGCCTGAATGATTTATGTAGATATGGCAGATGAAGGCAAACAACAAGGAGTATCAAGATATGACTTCTTAAGAGAGAATTGAGGTTCTTTAATCTGAAACCAAGTTCATAAATTAGAGTTATGGATTTTTTAGAAATTTCAGTTATAGAACCCAAATGAACCAACTCTTACATTCAGATTGGTTTAATGCTAATGAGTTCTGGCCTACTCAGTAGAATCACATGAAGACATTTGCATGCAAGTTTAATAGTAGTGAACCAGAAATTCATGTCAAAATAAGATTAACCTTCTCTTATCTTACTCATTCAGTTTCATTGGTTCCCTTGAGAGTGACCACAATAAGTATTGAGACTAAACACTTAGATGACTTAGATTTGATTCAGGAGTGCTACACATTCAAATTTTTCTTTTGAAATCATTTGAAAGATGACAATTATCATTTTACGAGCAGTCAAGTGTAGCAACCGCCTTTTGATATGAGTGTGCACGTTTACCAGACGCAAGCACCCCAGTTACTCAGTGTAGCTCACGATTTTGCCTCACTTAGAACAGAGATAGCATAGTCACCTCATGACATATCGAACCTCATTTTCTTTGATGAGGAGATATATTTCTCAGCAACAGTGCCATTGCTCTGCCTTGAGCTTACTTTAAGTGTAGCCACCTTTTTGAAATAAACATATTCAACAAATGTTTAAAAACAATACTTAGCTGAAGTTTCTCGATCAAAGATGCCTTTGTACTCAAAATAATCTTTCAGATTCAAGACGGCATAACAAGTCAAAACATGAGAAACTAGTTTAAGTCTATTAAGCCCGACCACAAATATTTTTAGGACCATCAAACTTTAAGACTCAAGAAATCATTAATGTTAAACCAAAATCATTCATGTTCAAGACAATCACAAGACTCTATAAAAGAAAATTCGTCTTGAAGATTTACTCTGATAAACAACCTCAATAATAGATAGGGAATCCTCCAAGAAGTTCAAGGCACTTTGAATCCAAGTTGAATCACAAAAGGATCAAGCAATATCATGCGGTGGCTTGGTTTAAGAAGAGAGTGTTGCATAACTGGTAGGCAAGAATAGATGAAGAACACTCCCCCTGAGATTATGCACTGAGCTCAGACTAAGATGGAAGAGATAAAGTTATCAGGTGCAAGGAAGTGTCGACTCTGACATTGTGTGATGTCAACACTCGGAGCTCAGATAGAAGTAATTTTCAGGCAGATAGAACTATGGGGTTGACCTGTCAAAGGAGTGATGTCAACCTTTTGAACTGTAAGGCAGAGTTTTGACTGGATTTTCATGATGGACAAACTCCCCCTGAGAAGAAGCATTCTGTGCCATGATGTTAATAGTATGAAGATGAAACAAATGCATGAATGCTGTAAAGAAACAACTCCCCCTTACTCTATGACCTATATGCGACATTGACGCATGGTACGTGGCGGAGGTGAAACCTCACGCATATTGAGTGCTTGTAGGCAAGCATAACCTGCCCTTCCATACATCAACATTTGATATACCATGGCCGTGCAAGAGTGAAATGATGTGAAATGATTTAAGCTAGATTAATGTTGACTCCCCATGAGTACATGCATGGGCTGGCAATGAATTATGTAGCCTAAGACTTATGTGAATACATAATGCAATGAAGATGCTGCAAAATGATTGTGCATTTTTGTGTCTTCTAAGCATGATGTGCATTAAGATATGTGTGATCACAAGATGATGCAAACACACATGAATGCAACTTGATGAAGATACCAATACACATCCCCTTTGAACAATGCTAACATGAATAACGAGTTGAAAATGCAGCCATGGTATGCATCATCAAAACCAAAATCCAAGCATTTCAAAGAGCAATTCAGTTTGTAGAATCTAATGACATTGGGCAGACGTATGATGCACTATCTACATGTCAAGACTAAACATGCAATATGACTGAACTTAAATGTTTATGTACATACCTGTGCCTTGAGTTTTTATTTACCTTATGATCCTTTGTTCAGCTCCAAGGCATCCTGCACCCAAAATTCTCATTTGAAATTTTTAGGTACCCAAGATTGCTTTGGTCCTTGTGGGTTAGCCGCTTTGTCATATTCACTAATGTGGCTCATCAGTTTCACGGAAATCAGATCATCCTTCCTCATTGTATGACAATCATACTGATGGGAATCGACGTCGAGCACTGACTTTTTATTTTGCATTTGAGTTCTTTTATTTGCTTTTATATCCTTGGGAAAGTATACGTGCAATTGTAAGGCTTTATAAGCCAATGTGTCATTCCCTTGGATTATTTGGGTTTTTGTGCAAAATGTCAGTAGGTCCAACAAAGGGGCCCTCACTCCTTCCCCATTAGTCCACATAAGCCATATGGGTCCATGTGGGGCTGGTCAAAGTCCTAGGTGACATCTAGAAGGTCAATTGGACACATGGGAGACAAGTGATTGAAAATGTCAAAGGGAGGCCACCTACCTTACCTACCTAGTCAAAGGAGTGCCCCCTCCATATGTAATTTATTTATTTTGGGTTTTTGACCACATGGGGGAAGAAAATGACCTATTTCCCACGAATTTCCCAGCCCCCCACCCCTTGCCATTCTCTATATAAGCCTATGTATAGTGTCATTAGAGATTAATGAAGAAATTATGTGAAAATTACTTGAAGCAAGAAGGGTGTGCCCTCTCTCCTCTCTCCCTCTGGTTTTCCTTCTCCATCCTCTGCATTTCAGGGTTGTGAACCCTTCTATCTTATCCCCTCCACCTCTGATTTCATTCTGTGCCGCCGCCGCCGCCGTTCGTGCCGCCATCGTGCCGTCACGAGCCACCGTCGGAAGTTCTGTCCAGGTTCTGTCTTGCTAAAAATAAGGCTACTCCGAGCATTTTATCTCTCAATTCTCTCATCTTATGGAGCTGATATTTTCAGGGTACGTTCTAGGGTTCATCATAACCATCCATAAAAATTGAAAAAAATTTATAGTCCCTTTTTATAATTTTCCATTTTTGTGCATCTCCACCCACCAGTTCTGCCTTTTGTTCAGATCCAGTCACAGCCACCCTGAGTTTTGCCTTCTTGGTCTCCTTTTTTATTTTTTTTGGAACCCCAAAAATTACTGGAGGTTTTTCCCACAATCCCCTCCACCCAAGAATTTTCTTGGAATTTCCATATGCCTCCACCTATTTTCTAAAATTCACTTTCAGATCCCTCTATTGTTCTGCCAACCTCTATCCAGATCTGACCACCCTCCAGTCTAAAATACGTTTCTCCACCCAAATCTCAACAAAACCTTTCACAAAAAATAGTTCCGTTTTCCTCTCCCTTCCCTCTATAACTTTAATGAAGAGGTCGAGATCTGAATCTGAAGTATACCCTGCGGTCAAATGTAGTTCTTAGGAAACTTCCCTGCTGCCCTAAGATTTCGGGCACTGTCCAACAGAAACTTTAAAATTAGACTAAGGCCAGATCCGTGCAGATCCAATTAATCTCTCTGGCCCTAGATCGAAGTACTTTGAAAGAGCTTTCCAACGATACTTTCTGTGCTTCGATCTGACGTCAGGATTGATCGCAGCATCCGATCTCGCCAGAACGTGTGCCTAAAAATAGAAGCAGCAAATCCGTGGGCACTCTTTCCGACCGGTGCCGATCGGAGCCGCCCGGCCTCCGGCCGACGAACCAGCCCGCCGCCATTCCAGGAAGCACTTCCCCAAGCATCCCCACCACAGTGGTGCCACCCCGGTCTCACACGGCCCCACCGACCAGTGCGTGGGCCCCACAACCAGCAGCATACGCCGTCCGAACCGCGCCGACGGGGTGATCAAGTGCAGCCCGTCAACCCGAGATCGGTCCTCCCGGGCACACTTGTGTAGCCCTTTACCTCCCTGCGTGGAGTGGGCGATATTTCATTACTGTAATTTAATTCATTACTGTTACCGGGAGTTACCAAATTCGGCCGGGATCGTCTTCCCCACGCCGGGAGCGTGGAGGTATCGTGTTCTCTCCCTTGCTCGGTAACTTGCTTTATTCGTATATATTTCATATGCCGCTGCTAGAGAGCATGATAGGGTAATTAGCTCGCTTCATATTATTACATTACAGCTGCTGTGAGAGAGAGAGTGACCGTCTCGTGACCCGATCCGGGCATAAGAGAGAGCCGACCACCCTAGCTCACTGCCGGTTTCTCAACCGTGCACGTCTGACGCTTCCCTCGCTAAGGGACGATCGCGAGTTTGCATAGAGTCCAAGGATCGCATTCCAATTGGAGTCGAGTCTGTGGTCCGTCCCGCATCAGTTTGGTATCAGAGCGAGTTTAAGTCTAGGGTGTCTAAAATCAAAAAAAGTGTCATTTACATATAGTCATCGTCTAAGTCAGTCTAAGGTTGCATCCGCATACCATTGTTCGGTATATAAAAAGGTGTTGTCTGAACGTTAGGCTACACCTATCGGGAAGGCCGCACACTTGCGCGAGTGATCTTCGGATCGACTAACTCCGCCACGTACCGAATCTTGGTCATGTCTAGGTTGGTAGTCGAGTCGGCATTCCAACTTTGCATTACTTAGGGTCGTGTCTAGTGTTTTGTCCGAGTGTCGGCATGGCCATCCACTAGCTTCCCCGTGTCCCATGGATTATCGAACACCTGGATCTTATCCATGGTGGCGATACTATCTAAAATGGAAGGACCACCCGAACCACCCAAAAAGGCCCGAAGCCCGGGACTTCTATGGCTCCGAAAACCCGAGTGACTACTTAGAGTTGGAAGCCATTATGGATGACTACTTTGAGTGTTATCTTATGTCCGGTCCCGTGCAAGTCGACTTAGCCAAAAGGTGACTTTTCTATGAGGCCGCCGAAACATGGAGGGACATCAAGTACTTCCGGGAAGATAGGAGGCTAAGGCCCATCGAGTCATGGTGAGATATGAAGAGAGCACTTAGGAGGGTCTACCTTCCCCGTCCACCTAACTCCAACTACGGGGGTCATACCACTAGCCATCCCCACCAACTCACCCGCAATCAAGTGGGCCACACCTCCAACCAACCCCGCCCCTTCACCCCCATCCAAGCCCTCCAAAGCAACCCCATTCAAGTGGTCCACCCCGTCGCCTCCAACCAACCTCCCCTTGGCTTCCCCATCCAATCCCACCCAAGCACCTCCAACCAAGTGGAAGCCCCACTTCTAGTCAAGTCTAGGTCCACACCCGAGCCGATAGCCGAGGAGCAAGTCCACTTCGATGTCCCCACTCCAACCCGCTCCTTTGAGGAAATCGAGAAAAAGTTTTGGGATTGGTTGGAAAGGACACGTGCTCCTTCACCATCCATGAGTGCTCCATTGCCATCTACTTCCGAACTTTATTCGGAACCATCTTATTTGGAGCCACCAAAATCTGAGCCACCCGTGTTTCTTACGGGAACGCTATACATAGCCGAGCCACTTCTTAGTTGGCTCAATGATGGCTTGGTCCCACCTCCATATCCATCAATGGATCCTACCTTACCTATAGTGCTCGTCAACTCCTTTCACACTACCTGTCGGTCTAGTCACCATATAGGATTAGACACGCAATGGAAGTTGACGCATTTATTGGCCCGAAGCTTCGACCAACCCACTAGTCGTAGCTTCACCCATCCGGCCTTAGGGTCTATTACCTCCATGTGCACCGTGGGTTGTATCACCACGGAGGTTCTCTTATTCCTCCCCATGTCGGCCGAACCCGACTTCATACCCTTTCGCCCGAGGGAGGAACCATACATCCTACACATGATCACCGTCCCACCTACAATGCATGAAGGTGACTATCCACACCTTCGAGACTTCTACATCGGGGACCGTGACTTGTGGGAACCCACCACAAGGGGTCATACCTTCTTTGATCCCTTTGACCCGTTCCCTAGTGGACCCTTAGACCCTCCATATATACTTCCTTTCTTCGAGGGAGTCCACTACCACACCCCTACCCCACGGGCCGGGTCCTCTACCTTCACCAAGCCTATTTTTGATACACCCACACCCGACTTTTCCACACCCGGCTTTTCCACACCCGGCTCTCATGGCCCTCTCAAGTCTTCCAAATCCAAAGGGCCGCCCATGCATGACCACACCCGACGTCTAGGTGTTCCCCATGCCATCCATTCCCGGTTGCATAACATGCATGCATGGCACATATTCGGGTGCCCTGGTCCACCGTCACCCATGTACGGGTCGGACTAACATTAGGTCTGTTTAAGGTCTTTGTGGGTCTTGGTTTTGTTTGTCCGTCGTGTGTTTGTACATGTATGTGTCGAGTCGAGTCGATCTTTGTATGCTCGCGTTATTAGTCCCTTTCGAGTTCGAGACTTGTCGGACTATTAGGATCGGCTCTACTTTATATCGGATCTAGTCACACAAGGGACAAGCGGTGATTCCTAGTGAGTCTTCGCGCCGCCTTCCTTCCTTTGAGAGTGACCCCACCCCAGAGTGTCCACCTCTAGCCTCCTTCTCATGGCAGCGTGCGCATATCGAATCTATACGAGATGAGCAGGTGTTGATTACTTGGAGTGGAGTGTACTCTGCGCTTCCAGGTAGGATGACGGATCCGTCGGCGTCACGAGCAGCCACACCCCTACTCGACGGGGTCGAGTTTCTCTCACCCGGGGAGAGTTGATGGGAATCGACGTCGAGCACTGAATTTTTATTTTACATTTGAGTCCTTTTATTTGCTTTTACATCCTTGGGAAAGTATATGTGAAATTGTAAGGCTTTATAAGCCAATGTGTCATTCCCTTGGATTATTTGGATTTTTGTGTAAAATGTCAGTAGGTCCAACAAGGGGGCCCTCACTCCTTCTCCATTGGTCCACATAAGCCATATGGGTCCATGTGGGGCTGGTCAAAGTCATAGGTGGCATCTAGAAGGTCAATTGGACACATGGGAGACAAGTGGTTGAAAATGTCAAAGGGAGGCCACCTACCTTACCTACCTAGTCAAAGGAGTGCCCCCTCCATATGTAATTTATTTATTTTAGGTTTTTGACCACATGGGGAAAGAAAATGACCTATTTCCCACAAATTTCTCAGCCCCCCACCCCTTGCCATTCTCTATATAAGCCTATGTATAGTGTCATTAGAGATTAATGAAGAAATTATGTGAAAATTACTTGAAGCAAGAAGGGTGTGCCCTCTCTCCTCTCTCCCTCTGGTTTTCCTTCTCCATCCTCTGCATTTCAGGGTTGTGAACCCTTCTATCTTAGCCCCTCCACCTCTGTTTTCATTATGTGCCGCTGCCGTCGCCGTTCATGCCGCCATCGAGCTGCCACGAGCCACCGTCGGAAGTTCTGTCCAGGTTCTATCTTGCTAGAAAGAAGGCTACTCCGAGAATTTTATCTCTCAATTCTATCATCTTCTGGAGCTGATATTTTCAGGGTACGTTCTAGGGTTCATCATAACCATCCAAAAAAATTAAAACAAAATTATAGTCCCGTTTTATAATTTTCCATTTTCGTGCATCTCCACCCACCAGTTCTGCCTTTTGTTCAGATCCAGTCACAGCCACCCTGAGTTTCGCCTTCTTGGTCTCCTTTTTGATTTTTTTTTAAACCTCCAAAATTACTGGAGGTTATGCCTACCATCCCCTCCACCCAAGAATTTTCATGGAATTTCCACATGCCTCCACCTATTTTCTAAAAATCACTTTCAGATCCCTCTATAGTTCTGCCTACCTCTGTCCAGATCCGACCACCCGCCAGTCTAAAATACGTTTCCCCACCCAAATCGCAACAAAACCTTTCACAAAAAATATTTCCGTTTTCCTCTCCCTCCCCTCTATAACTTTCATGAATAGGTCGAGATCTCAATCCGAAGTATACCCCACGGTCAAAGGCAGTTCTCAGGAAACTTCTCTGCTGCCCTGAGATTTCGGGCACTATCCAACAGAAACTTTAAAATTAGACTAAGGCCAGATCCGTGTAGATCCAATTAATCTCTCTGGCCCTAGATCGAAGTACTTCGAAAGAGCTTTCCAACGATACTTTCTGTGCTTCGATCCGACGTCAGGATTGATCGCAGCATCCGATCTCGCCGGAACGCGCGCCTGAAAACAGAAGCAGCAGATCCGTGGGCACTCTTTCCGACCAGTGCCGATCGGAGCCGCCCGGCCTCCGGCCGGCGAACCAGCGCGCCGCCATTCCAGGAAGCACTTCCCCAGGTGTCCCCACCATAGTGGTGCCATCCCAGTCCCACACGGCCCCACCGACCAGTGCGTGGGCCCCACAACCAGCAGCATACGCCGTCCGAACCGCGCCGACGGGGTGATCAAGTGCAGCCCGTCAACCCGAGATCGATCCTCCCGAGCTCACTTGTGTAGCCCTTTACCTCCCTGCGTGGAGTGGGTGATATTTCATTGCTGTAATTTAATTCATTACTATTACCGGGAGTTACCGAATTCGGCCGGGATCGTCTTCCCCACGCCGGGAGCGTGGAGGTATCGTGTTCTCTCCCTTGCTCGGCAACTTACTTTATTCGTATATATTTCATATGCCGCTGCTAGAGAGCATGATAGGGTAATTAGCTTGCTTCATATTATTACATTACCGCTGCTGCGAGAGAGAGCGTGACCATCTCGTGACCCGATCCGGGCACAAGAGAGAGCCGACCACCCTAGCTCACTGCCGGTTTCTCAACCGTGCACGTCCGACGCTTCCCTCGCTAAGGGACGATCGCGAGTTTGCATAGAGTCCAAGGATCGCATTCCAATTGGAGTCGAGTCCATGGTCCGTCCCGCATCACATACATGTCATGACCATTTTTTCCACAGTAAAAACAGCGCACAAAAGATTGAGTATTCTTTTTATGTTCATGTGCATGTGCATTTTATTTTTGTGGATGAGCATGGGATTTACCTTTCATGGCATGAAAGTGATGCTTTTCCTTCAAGTGCTAGCACTCTTGGACAATATGGCCAGACTTACCACAATGGGAGTAGCAAGGAGAAAGATTTTGTTTAAAGCCATGGAGAGTGTCGACCTGCTTGTATGGGAGTGTCGACTCTTCTGACTCCCCATGCAGTTCTGCGTAGATATCTGCTGAGTAGGTCCTCTGCCAGTGTTGACATGTTTCTTTCCATGCTCTTTCGCTTGCTGTCCTGCTCTAAGCTCATTATTTCTCAAGATAAAATAATCATGCACAGTGTGACCATGTTTACCACAATAATAACAAAGGACATTCGTCTTGTGGAAAGCATGGTATTTAGCATTGGAGATGTTATGGTGCATGTTTAGATGAGCATGCTGAATTTTACTTTTCTTTTGAGCAGTATGCCCTTTTTGGTGACCACAGGAAGTGGTGACTTGCTGTGAGCCAGAATCTTAGATTTGGGCAAACAATGAAAGAAATTCATTCAGACCTTGAATTTCATTTTCAAGTGAGGAAATGTATTGTTTAGATTCATCAAGGCCCTCTTCGCATGCTACCAATTGCTCATTGAGCATGACATTTATTGCTATAAGATTTTGATTTTTTTGTTTTAAAGCATGCAATATTTTAGAGTGATCATCAATGACAGATTTGCCTTTTTCATGTGCAGCCAATTTTTTATGCAATTCTTCTTCAGCTTGTTCACTTTCAATTTTCTTTTCCAACAACTCTCTATTCTCTTCTTTCAGAGAATCAATCAGTTTTTGTTGCCATTCAAGATCATCATGGAGACCAACATTTATGTTTCTCAAGAATGAACATTTTTCACATGTAAAATTAGCAGAGCATGAAACAAAATTTTTATTTCCTTCAATTAACCTCTCATGATAGATTAGCCCATCGGCCATAGTTTGATCATTAGAGATTGACTTAGGTTGGTTTTGAAGTTTTATTACAATTTCTTCCAACCTAGTGATTTCACCATGAAGATTTTTATTTTCATCCCGTAGACATGCAATGCTTTGTTTATGCGTATCTAGATCAAAAGAGAGAGTGCCGTTAAGCTCTTCAAAAATAGAACACTTTTTACAAAACGAGCTTTCATTTTGGTTGATTTTCTTGAGATTCTTTTTCAAATTTTTGTTTTCGGTTTTTACCTTTTTGTATTGTGTAATCAACTCATCATAGGCTTCCATAAGCTTTTCAAAAGTGAATTCCTCAGAGTCAGAGTTTACCTGTGATGAGGATGTATTGCTGAACTGTTCTGCACGGTCGGCCATGAAGCATTCTTCTTCTTGTTCCTTCCCTTCATGGATTTTCACCAACTTGTCCAGTACTTGCTTGGCTGTGCTGCAAGAGGACACAAGATGAGTTAGTCTGAGATCAACTGCAGCTGTAATTAAGTTATATGCAAGAAGATTATCATTGTGTTTGGTCTCATGTTCGGCTGACCAATCAATTGAATTTGATGGCAGCTCATGAGGACCATTGTATATAAGAGTCCACAATTGTGGATCTATGGAGCTAACATAGATGAACATTCTCCCTACCCATGTAGAAAAATCTGAACCATCATAAATGGGTGGAGAAACCATCGAAGCATGTGTAGCAGATGAAGCCATCTAAATAACATACATCGGTATCTTTCCCTGCAGATCATTGGATCTGGGAATGACAGAGCCTCGCTCTGATACCACTTGTTGGGTCCCGTGAGGTGTAGTCGGATCTAGAAGGGGGGGTTGAATAGATCCTATCAAAAGCTTTGGCCTATTTAAAAACTCTTAGCTATCAAAAGCATGAACCACTCCTATAAAGTGAATGAATCACTTAGGCACATTATACAACGGAATTAAGTAGAGTGGCTCAAATGAAAAGACTTGGATTACAAGCGATGAAGCGTCAACTCTTCTTTAAGCACATTTATGATGTTAGAGAGATACAAGCCTTGTAGTGTAGGGATCATAAAGCATAACACTAGAGCATGAAATAGCTTGCAACAACCGTGCGTGTGTGTGCGCTATGTTGATCACCCAAAGTGCATGCGAGTCTAAGCAAGGGAAACACTTTGTAATACTTTCACCTTGGCGCCTATGTGCAAGGGTGCAACAGGCCGCCCAAGGGATGTAGTCAAAGTGCTAAGCTCAATTAAACCACAGATAAAACCGAAAGTGCAAATCTTAGTGCTTGAGTGTGTAAACAAGATAACCAAGTATGGAAGCACACGAGCCTGTGAATGGGGGTAGAAGATATAGAGCAATCGCATACAATGAACAACCCACAACACAAGGATTTTTAAGGTGGTTCGGTTGCAACCCCGCAACCTACGTCCACCCCTCACCAAAACCTGGTGAGGCTTTCCTGCTGACTCACAGCTTGACCGGGGACACGCCCCAAACCACAGAATAGAGAAAACCCGATTTCTATTTTCCTACACACAAAGCCGGCAGGGACGGCTATACCGCAGATTGGAGAACTTCCGATTGCCTTCCTACTAACCACCGGTAGGGACGATATTTAGTTTCAATAGATTGAATGAAATGAAAATAGAACAAATGAAAATACTCAAACAAGACATAGAGATATGCTAGAATGAAGTAGATCTTGTCTGAGATTATTGGATCTTGAATCTGTTGCTTTGATCTTCCTTTGATCCTTTTGAGTTGATGGACAAGATATAGGATGTAACTTGATCTTTCCTTTGAATCTCCTTGAGTTGATGAAGAAGAATATTGGATGTAGCTTTGATCTTCCCTTGAGTTGATGAAGAGGTTTGGATGTAGCTTTGATCTTCCTTTTGATCTCCTTTGTGAGTTTGCTTGCTTCTCTTCTTCCTTGGAGATTGAGAGTTTCAGATGTAGGCTTGAATCCCTTGGATTGGATGTAGAACTTCTGCACGGAGTACTGTTCACGGCTACAGTACCTCTTCTTCCTTAGAGCTCCTCTAGCCTCTCTTCATCTCTCTTTGCTCCAAATGGTCAACTTGGGTTTCTAACCCTCTTGTGTTGGTTTTATATCTCTTTGGATGGTCAATAAACACATCCCAGACCAGATCCACATTTTGTGGGTGATTAGGTGACTTTTGGATTAAAGAAATCCATGGGGAATGGCCCTTCTCGAAGTGAAAAACCAAAGTCAACATTGATGGCTCGGGGTTGGCGGTCGACCTGTGGCTTCTGGCGGTCGACCGCTAATGAGAAACGCTGTAGACGGATGTTCCCTGGGATTTCCGGTCGACCGCTACTGGCTGGCGGTCGACCGCTACTGAAAGAGTTGTAGCCTGGAGGTTGCTAGCAGGGGCGGTCGACCGCCCCTGTGATGGCGGTCGACCGCCAACTGGGCAGACCCCGAGTTTTCCTGGGTCGGTCCGTTAACCTTCTTAGCTCAGTCGCTTAACTCCTTTAGCAGCCCATTCATGTATGTAGCATCAACCTTGACTGTCTAGAAGGTGTCAACTGAGTCTTTGACTTTGGGTTCTCTTGGTTATGCTTCTTTGTGCATCGACCTTAACTGTCATTGAGCTTTCACGTTTACCAACTCCACTCCATTCCTTGGATTATCTTGTGGCTTGCTATCTAGAAGTTGCACCGACCTCGAACCATCCATAAGGTAAGACATGCACTGACCATATGAAGAATATGCAATGACCTTATGTGTGATGCTATTCAGCTTGATTTCTGTGCTTGAAACATGCTAGATTTCCGTGCCTCCAATATTATCATATGCCTTGATATCTGTGTATCCAGTTGCCTAGATTTGTGTGTCATTCTTGATCTTTTGCGCTGGAAGTATAATGACCTGAAATGAATGAATATTAACACTATCAAACGCAGGTATAGTTCATTAATGACTACAGAGGCAGACATCATCAAAACCATAAAATTAATCATGTTGCATACATGTTCAACACCAACCACGTGTGCACACACAGACCATACATCCTGGGTCTGGCCCTCTGGCTGGTTTTCCCCCATAGCCGGACTCTGGCTAACGACGAGGGGCCCGACGGAAACCAGTCTAAAAAACCATCCTCAGGGTAGCCTCTCCACCACTCCCTGGTGGGACCACACGCGTGTATGAAGCCTACGACTAGTGGAGGGTCACTGACGGAGTAGACTCTCAAGTCAACGGAAAACCACATTCGCATCCGACGACGTACGGGGACCCCCCACGTACCGGCACCGTCGCACGGCGACATCGGTCGGAACAGGAACTGGGTTGCAAACCACCCGGGACAGCCCAGTGCCTGACGGTCTACCCTAGACGCGTCATAGGACTCTGACGGTCTAGGCGGGAACATCACAGACGCCTGACGGTCTGGGCTTGACCGTCACAAGACCCTGACGGTCCAACGCAGGCCGTCACACTCCCAGTGTAAAACAGAGTGTAACGCACCCGCCCTGGTGCGTTACAGACTGTGACGCACCTATGCAGGTGCGTCATAGGGAAAAACAAGGTCAAGCTGTGACGCATACCACTCGGTGCGTCACAGCATGTGACGGTCCATACCTGGAGCGTCACACACATGTAACGGTCCAGCCCTGGAGCGTCACATTGCCTGGGGATCGAATAACCCTGACGCACCCACGCTGGGCCGTCACAAGGCTGTGACGCGCCAACCCTGGTGCGTCACATGCCTTGACCCCCAACGGTCAAACCAACAGTCGGATGCCAACAGTCGGGACGCTCTGACGGCCCAACCCAGGCGCGTCACACGCCTGTGGTGGTCTATCATAGGAACGTCACAGTCCCTGACCCCCAACTAGCTAAACAAGGGTTGTGACGCACCCACCCAGGCGCGTCACAGAGTGTGATAGTCACTGGAAGGACCGTCACACTCGCCCGACGGCGAAACAGCGAGAAAAGCCCAAAAAATCCAACCACGCCCCCATGCCTCCACCGGAGAGGGGGGAATCAAAGGGGAAGACCCCTGGGGACCCCTAGCATGATACTAGGCCACCAAAACGTGAAATCGCGGGCTAAATCCCTAGATCGGGCGAGCTCTCCCCAAATCATGGAAAACCCCAAACCCGCTTAATCAAGCCCCTCTCGGCCTCCCCTCGGCCTATAAACCACGGAAATGGACGGCGGGGAGCTAGGGAACGTCACCCTACTTCAATGGAGCGAATGCTCCGCCGAATCATTACCGAGATCGTAAAGAACGCTTTGAAAACCCTCGTCCCTTCATGGTTCCCCACAAGCTTTACGCCGCCACGATCACCTCCCCATCGCCCACGTCGTCACGCCGTCGCCCCGCACCGTCTGTAGCCGGAAGGGGACGTTGCCGCGGCCAAACGAGAGAGAAAGAGAGAGGGAGGGGCGAGGGTCACGGTGGGTGTAGCACCCCTGGAAATTTTAAAAAGAATAAAATAGATTTCAAATCTATACATGCTAATATTGGTCATAAATTGAATAAAAATTCGATAAAGGGTAATAGCCTAAATTGATAAATGGGCCTTACACTTAAAATAAATAAAAATAAATAAAATTTAATAAATAAATAAATAAATAAATAAATATATAAATATATAACAAATGGGTCAAAAATAAATAACGCCCCCTCCTAAGCCGCTAATTTAAATATTGACGCCTTTTCTAATGGTCGTCAATTTTATATTTTAAATAAGGCAATAGTAAAGGACGACCTTCATTAAGGCGCTAATTAATAAGAAGACGCCCTCACTTAAGGCGCTAATTCCTATCGAGAGAATTGGAAATAAAAGTGGCTAAATATAGCAAAGTAAACGACGCCCTTGTTTAAGGCGTTATTTAATGAAAACACGCCCTCTGGTAAGGCGCTATTTTGCCCGTTCGAGAGTGCAGTGGAAGCCTTAGGGTTTTTAATCCAAAGGAGGATAGCGGCTGTTATTACGGAAGTATGAAAACTTATCATGGCAAGTTTTATTCAAAACAAGGACTCCATGATCGTATTAGGACTCTTATAGCCGGAAAGGTTATAAATAAGCCTGCATGCGCAGCAGTGATGTTGCTGCTGTTCCGTTCGAAGGGAAGAGTCTTGTTCGTGGGTTCTTCATCCTACTGAACGCTAAGCAAGAAGAAGAGCGTATCCGTCTTCTTCCTCTTCTTCATCTTGTTGGCAGAACGTGGGAGCTTTCATAATCTTCTCCCTCCATCTTCATCCTGCAAGCCGACAGATACTCTGTTCGAAACAGAGTATCGTTTCTTCATCCCGAACACCGTTTAATCTTCAAAAAAGGTAGATTTTCTCAAGTTTCGTAGCCCAAACCAAGTTAAACCATGATTTAGGGTCAATATGATAGACAAAAAAAAAACAATCATGCATTTATATCATATATATCATATCTATGCTTATCGGTGTGTTCTGTTGAAATTAGAATTTTTACAGTAAATAACGCCTTTTTTTAGGGCGCTATTTTATTTTGACGCCCACCAAAAAGGTCGTCAATCCCATTTGGAATTAACGTCTTTGCATATGTCGTACTTTCTGAAGTTGACGCCACGGTTAAAGACGTTAAAATGGTAAAAAGTGACAACCGAGAAGTCATCATTTAATAAAATTCAAAAAAGATGACGAACAGCAGACGTCAATTAAATTTTTGAGTTTTGAGTTTTAGTTTGTTTATAGGTATAGAAGTATCCTTTGGCTATAAAAATTTATGGACGTACTATTGGGATGGGAATCGAAGTAATGGAAGTGGTTGCATCATTTTTCATGCCCCCTATTGCAAGATCTCCCGTCTCTCATCGAAAAATTATTTTGAACGTATGGTTAGGTAGAGTTTTTCGAGCCGGTCATTTCGACATATTATAAGCTAGATTCCGACATTGTTAAGTATAGAAACGAAAGGTTCCAAAAATCGGAATTTTTGAAATAACGACCAAAGTGAGGTCGTCCAATTCCTTTTTGACGCTTGGGGGTATAGGCGTTAATTTAACTATATATATATATATATCATGTATATATGTCTTTGAAAAATCTATATTTATTAAAATATGTAACCAAAAATTATGAAAAAAATATATTTGGAATCCTTGTATTTTTCTCCTAATTATCATATATTCTATTTTCTTAAATTATTTTAAATAAATCAATGTGCCTTTTAATGTGTGTTTTTGAATTTATTCAATTAAATAGGTATAAATGAAAATTCTTGCTAAATAAATTGAGTTAAAAATCATGAAAATTAACGTTCCCCAAGAGGATGCTAATTAATAAATGACGGCACCCACGGGCGTTAAAATAATATAACTTTATTTAATTATAAGGTAGGATGGACATGAACTCTATGATTAACGCATTCTTATTCTCACCGTTTTCTTCCGTTTTTGACCCATACCGCGGGTCTTTTGGCACTCTCATCTCACGTCCGTAGATGGAGTCCATGTTTCATGATTGGTTCACGTATACACCTCAACTCTTGGTGACATACGAGCCCTCCGTTGGACATTCCGTTCCTTCGGACTGGCGAGTTAGTCATTGGGACCTCCGTAAGTCTCCTCGTAGCCTTGGATTCCCTCAAGGCCGACTGAGCTGGTTGTACCTTAAACACCTTGTACCATTTGATTGCCACGTCTTGTGGTAAACCGACCCTCTCATGTCGCCATCTTGGTCCATGAGAGAATAATCTTTGCCATTGGAATGATGGTATTCCACTAGGCGGTATCTTGGATTGAGTCCCTTATAGATGGGGTCAATCTCTCAGCTTGATTCATGTCCCTTGATTGGTGACAGGTTTAGTCATCCACTCAAGTTATCGCGGCTACCTAGTTAAGGTACCGACTCTATCCAGGACATCGACATGTCATGTTTCCCGTTCGTTTTTATTATTGTCTATCTAATATTTTTCCTTGAATTCCGTGGAACCTATCCACGAATCTACCTTGATATCCTACATGAGTTTGTTCTTGGAATTCCATGGCTATCAATAAAGTGGTTGTCTGGATATTTACATGTAACAATGTCTGCGCATATAGGGCCCGATCTGGTCCTGGGAGGAGCACCCGAAAGTACTTGTGCCCATGGGAGTTATATTGATCACGGTGTGACATTGCACCGAAGTACTTGCTTGAATCTACGACAATCCACGATCTATCTCTCTCGCATGCTTGACTTGTTTGACTTGACACGACTTGCGTGGCCCGGAATGGGTAAAGTACTTGCTTATTAATAGCCATTATCTCATGACATGAATGACTTTATTGATATACTTGGTACTCGTTCTTGAAATCTTGAATACTTGAAATTCCCTATCTTGGATCAATAATACATGTTATTTCCTCTCGTTATCATGTTCAAATTCTATAGCGTTTCGTTTTACATGTTTTACATGTTAGACTTGCATTTTCAATTGAAAAAGGTAATTACTTAAACAAATTGCTAGTTCTTGAGATATAATTCCTACTGAGCGTTCGCTCATCAAGTTCTTGTCCCCAAACTTTTCAGGTAATACGGACCATGACTCGGACTCGGATGGGCAGGAGCAAGAGTGACGAGCGTAGAACCTGCAAGCGTCATGTTGCTACTACCATTTATCGTGTCTTGTCGCCCTTAGTTCATTCTTGGAGTCTTGTCATCGGTTATTGTGTTGTGTCAATGTGTTGTAATAATTAGGGCTTATGGGCCTGGTTCGAATTGTTAAGTCTTGGAGTATGTGACTTTATTTATGGACTTGTTGTTATCAATGGTATCAGCTTTTGGGTTATGTTTTAATTCTCCTCTTATTGCGCACTCTATGTTGATGTCAAAATTCTACTTGCTCTGATTGACATGATTGATATAAACTCGTCACGCTCTCCCCGGGTTCCTTCCGCGCTCGGGGCGTGACAGTTTTTGTGGTATCAGAGCCTAGGATTTCAAGTCCTAGGAAACCCAAGTCTAAGGATAGGTCTATCCCAAACCGTGAGGATGGGTAGTGCCGTGGGTATAAGTCCTTATAGGGCATCCGACTACAAATTTCAACATGAAACTAATTAAGGTCGACTCTTTGTAGGACTATGGCTGCTGAACGCGCACAATGGCGTGAGATGCAACGAACTGTTCAGGGCCTGACCCAGGCCTTACAATAGGTGGCTCAAGGTGGGGCACATCATGGAGCTGGCGACCTCCACCGGAGTTTTAGAAACCTCAACCCTCCTAGATTTGCAGGATCATCAAACCCCGAGGATGCGGAGAATTGGATAAAAGAGATCGAACGGATCTTCCGCGTCATGCAATGCGCGGATGATGAGAAGGTGCTTCTGTCCACGTTCCAACTGGAACGGGACGCTCGTGCTTGGTGGGAGTCTGTAGAGGCCACCTTGCCCGAAAACCATGTTACTTGGGTTGAATTTGTTGAGCATTTCAATAGCAAGTATTTCTCCGACCGTGTTCAGGAGAAAAAGGCCGCGGAATTTGCTGCCTTGAAGCAACGATCCCTGTCGATAGCTGACTATGAAGCCCAGTTCTCTCGGTTATCTAGATATGCACCACATTTAATTTGCACTGAAAAGATGAAGGCAAGAAGGTTCTTGAATGGGTTACGACCCCAGTATATCACCCAGCTCGCTCCCTTGGATATTCAAGTGTACTCAGTGATGGTGCGTCGTACCCAGTTGCTAGAAGACGCTACGGAACTGTCTGACAAAATCCGTGGTAAGGATAAAAGGGAGAATGTCACAAGTCCCAACACTTTTAAACCATCCTTCAAAAAGCGGACCAATAATGGAGGAGAACCCTCCAAGGTGAAGAAATTCAAGAAGGGCAACAACAAACCTTTCTCCATCAGGCACCACCAAAGGAGAATTGTAAATATTGCGACAAGCCGGGTCATCAGGCTGCGGAATGCTGGAGAAGGCTTGGAGCATGCCTTCGTTGTGGGAGTAAAGAACACCGTATTCCCGATTGTCCGATGATGAACGAGCAAAGTGAGCCGGAGACAAAGGAAGAGAAGCGTCCGGCAAAGAAGCAAGGACGTTTACAAGCTCTCCAAGAGACGGAACCAACCGAGGGTGGGTTGGTGGAATGTATTTTGACTGTCTGCTCTAAATCTGCTCAAGTACTGTTTGATACTGGCGCCACACATTCTTTTGTTTCAAAGAAATTTGCTGCTTCATTCTCTATGGAACCTGAATGGATAGATTTGGTGATTTCTACCCCGTTAGGGAATGAGTCTGATATCACTTTCCATTACCCTAATTGTAAGATTATGGTTAAAGGCCACAACTTATCTACAAATTTAATATGCTTAGATCTGAAAGAGTACGATGTAATTCTAGGGGCCGATTGGCTATCCACCTATCGGGCAACTGTAGACTGCCGAAATGGAAAAGTAACTTTTGTGGATTACCCGGAGTTAACTTACGTTACTCCCCGGAAGAGATCACCAGTCATCTCTGCTCTTCGAGCCCATAAACTTATCAACAAAGGATGCGAGGCATTCTTAGCATTTGTAACTGCCACAGAGGCTAAGGTAGCTAGACTAGAAGACATTCTAGTGGTTCGGGAGTTCTCCGATGTTTTCCCTGAAGATTTGCCTGGTTTGCCACCAGAGAGAGAGGTCTCGTTCACTATAGACCTTGTTCCGGGTGCCGGACCTGTTTCCAAAGCACCCTACAGAATGTCCCCCGCAGAATTAAAAGAATTGAAGGAGCAGCTTATGGAGCTATTGAAGAAAGGATTTATTAGACCAAGTACTTCCCCATGGGGAGCACCAGTGTTGTTCGTCAAGAAGAAGGATGGATCGATGAGGCTGTGCATCGATTATCGGCAGCTGAACCACCTCACTATCAAGAATAAATATCCACTGCCGAGGATTGATGAACTCTTTGATCAGATTTCTGGAGCAAAGTATTTCTCAAAAATTGATCTTCGATCAGGTTATCACCAATTGAGGATCAAGGACGAGGATATTCACAAAACTGCATTCCGAAGCAGGTACGGGCATTATGAATTTACTGTTATGCCTTTTGGACTAACAAATGCCCCTGTAGCTTTTATGCAGCTTATGAATAGCATCTTTAGACCACATCTGGACAAATTTATTGTGGTTTTTATCGATGATATCTTGATATATTCAAAGTCTGAAGAGGAGCATGAAGTGCATTTAAGAATATTATTGCAGATATCGAGGGATAATCAATTATATGCCAAATTTAGCAAATGCGAGTTTTGGCTGGAAGAAGTGTCCTTCTTAGGACATGTAATTTCAAAAGATGGAATCTCAGTGGACCCCGCAAAGGTTGAAGCGGTAAAGAATTGGGAACAACCAACAAATGCAACAGAAATTAGGAGTTTCCTTGGTCTTGCTGGTTATTACCGGCGTTTTATTAAAAACTTCTCAAGGATTGCAGTACCCCTCACCAGGTTGACCCGCAAGGAAGTGCCATATGAGTGGAATGAGGAATGTGAACAAAGCTTCCAAACATTGAAGGACCGTTTGACCACTGCTCCAGTCTTGGCCCTTCCTATCGAAGGAGAGAAGTATGAGGTATATACCGATGCTTCCGGTATTGGCCTCGGTTGTGTATTAATGCAACAAGGGAGAGTTATTGCATACTCTTCTAGGCAGTTGAAGAAGCATGAAGAAAACTACCCAGTGCATGACTTGGAGTTGGCCGCAGTAGTATTTGCACTAAAGATCTGGAGACACTATCTCTACGGAGAATAATTCATAGTATTCTCCGATCATAAGAGCCTCAAATATCTATTCTCCCAGAAGGAGCTTAATATGAGGCAACGTCGATGGCTGGAATATTTAAAAGACTTTGATTTCACTATTCAGTATCACCCCGGAAAAGGGAATTCGATAGCCGATGCCTTAAGTCGAAAGCCGAGAGCCCTTATAGCCAGCTGTATGATACGGGAATGGAAACTATTGGAGGAATTCTCTAGACTAAATATAAGCACGGACCAGAAAGACTCTCTCACATTAGTGTGCATCCGGACTTGCTATCCGAAATCAAGAAGTTACAAGACGAAGATCCTGGAATGATTGAAATCAGGGAGAAACTAGATCAAAGAACCGGATTCAAGATAGCAATTGATGGAAGGCTAATGTTTCAGGAAAGGACATGTGTTCCGGACTGTCCTGAGTTGAAGAGGAAGATTTTAGATGAAGCTCACCGCTCTCGATATACCATTCATCCTGGAGCAACTAAGATGTACAAAGATCTAAAAAGAACTTTCTGGTGGCCGAACATGAAGAGGGAGGTAGCGGACTTTGTATCTCGCTGTCTCACGTGCCAACAAGTAAAAGCAGAACACCAAAGACCCGCCGGAAAGTTACACCCCCTTGATGTTCCCAAATGGAAATGGGAAGGAATTGGTATGGATTTCATCATGGGATTGCCTAAATCTAGAGGTGGACATGATGGTATTTGGGTAATCATCGACCGACTGACCAAGTCGGCGCATTTCTTGCCAATTAAAAGTCGATGGTCGGTTGATGTTTTGGCCGCATTGTATAGTAAGGAGATCGTGAGATTGCATGGAGTCCCATCATCGATCGTGTCTGACCGAGACCCTCGCTTCACTTCTCATTTCTGGAAGGGTCTACAACATTCGTTGGGAACGAAGCTCAATTTCAGTACTGCTTTCCACCCCCAGACCGATGGTCAGACTGAGAGAACAAATCAAATAGTTGAAGACATGTTACGGGCTTGCATTGTTGACTTTGGTGGAGGTTGGCATGATCATTTACCTCTAGCCGAGTTTGCATACAACAATAGCTATCAAGCCAGTATACAGATGGCTCCATTTGAAGCCTTGTATGGCAGGAGTTGCCGATCTCCTATATGCTGGGATGAAGTTGGCGAGAAGCAACTACTAGGGCCCGATATGGTAAGAAACACAACGGAAAAGGTCGAACTTATCCGAGAGAGACTCAAAGTGGCACAATCTAGGCAGAGGTCCTATGTAGATAATAGAAGAAGGGAATTAGAGTTCCAAGTTGGAGACCATGTTTACCTCAAGGTCTCACCCGGTCGAGGAATAAGAAGGTTCGGAGTTAAAGGTAAGCTTACACCG
Source organism: Amorphophallus konjac (assembly GCA_022559845.1). Lineage (NCBI taxonomy): Eukaryota > Viridiplantae > Streptophyta > Magnoliopsida > Alismatales > Araceae > Amorphophallus > Amorphophallus konjac. The sequence continues at coordinate 30,969,385 of CM040126.1, read as the reverse complement.
AGATTCATTGGTCCATTCGAAATATTGGAAAGAGTTGGCGAGGTAGCCTATCGTCTTGCTTTACCTCCACAACTGTCGGAAGTGCACAATGTGTTCCACATTTCCATGCTGAAGAAATATGTGCACGACCCTTTCCATGTCATTGATCATAGCAACTTAATGATTCAAAGGGACCTCACTTATGAACAAAAGCCAATGAAGATTCTTGATCGAGAGGTCCGAGTCTTAAGAAACAAGACCATTCCCATGGTTAAAGTGCAGTGGAACAAATGTCAGGAACAAGAAGCAACATGGGAAACTGAAGAATCTATGCGAAGGAGATATCCGGAATTGTTCTAAACTGTAAGTACTCTATACCCTCCATGTCTCCATTCACGCAATTGAATTTGAGGACCAAATTATTTTAAGTGGGGGAGGGTGTAGCACCCCTGGAAATTTTAAAAAGAATAAAATAGATTTCAAATCTATACATGCTAATATTGGTCATAAATTGAATAAAAATTCGATAAAGGGTAATAGCCTAAATTGATAAATGGGCCTTACACTTAAAATAATAAAATAAATAAATAAATAAATAAATAAATATATATATATATAACAAATGGGTCAAAAATAAATAACGCCCCCTCCTAAGCCGCTAATTTAAATATTGACGCCTTTTCTAATGGTCGTCAATTTTATATTTTAAATAAGGCAATAGTAAAGGACGACCTTCATTAAGGCGCTAATTAATAAGAAGACGCCCTCACTTAAGGCGCTAATTCCTATCGAGAGAATTGGAAATAAAAGTGGCTAAATATAGCAAAGTAAACGACGCCCTTGTTTAAGGCGTTATTTAATGAAAACACGCCCTCTGGTAAGGCGCTATTTTGCCCGTTCGAGAGTGCAGTGGAAGCCTTAGGGTTTTTAATCCAAAGGAGGATAGCGGCTGTTATTACGGAAGTATGAAAACTTATCATGGCAAGTTTTATTCAAAACAAGGACTCCATGATCGTATTAGGACTCTTATAGCCGGAAAGGTTATAAATAAGCCTGCATGCGCAGCAAGGCTCCATTGCTGCTGCTGCTGTTCCGTTCGAAGGGAAGAGTCTTGTTCGTGGGTTCTTCATCCTGCTGAACGCTAAGCAAGAAGGAGAGCGTATCCGTCTTCTTCCTCTTCTTCATCTTGTTGGCAGAACGTGGGAGCTTTCATAATCTTCTCCCTCCATCTTCATCCTGCAAGCCGACGGATACTCTGTTCGAAACAGAGTATCATTTCTTCATCCCGAACACCGTTTAATCTTCAAAAAAGGTAGGTTTTCTCAAGTTTCGTAGCCCAAACCAAGTTAAACCATGATTTAGGGTCAATATGATAGACAAAAAAAAACAATCATGCATTTATATCATATATATCATATCTATGCTTATCGGTGTGTTCTGTTGAAATTAGAATTTTTACAGTAAATAACAGCCTTTTTTAGGGCGCTATTTTATTTTGACGCCCACCAAAAAGGTCGTCAATCCCATTTGGAATTAACGTCTTTGCATATGTCGTACTTTCTGAAGTTGACGCCACGGTTAAAGACGTTAAAATGGTAAAAAGTGACAACCGAGAAGTCGTCATTTAATAAAATTCAAAAAAGATGACGAACAGCAGACGTCAATTAAATTTATGAGTTTTGAGTTTTAGTTTGTTTATAGGTATAGAAGTATCCTTTGGCTATAAAAATTTATGGACGTACTATTGGGATGGGAATCGAGGTAATGGAAGTGGTTGCATCATTTTTCGTGTCCCCTATCGCAAGATCTCCCGTCTCTCATCGAAAAATTATTTTGAACGTATGGTTAGGTAGAGTTTTTCGAGTCGGTCATTTCGGCATATTATAAGCTAGATTCCGACATTGTTAAGTATAGAAACGAAAGGTTCCAAAAATCGGAATTTTCGAAATAACGACCAAAGTGAGGTCGTCCTATTCCTTTTTGACGCTTGGGGGTATAGGCGTTAATTTAACTATATATATATGTATCATGTATATATGTCTTTGAAAAATCTATATTTATTAAAATATGTAACCTAAAATTATGAAAAAAAATATATTTGGAATCCTTGTATTTTTCTCCTAATTATCATATATTCTATTTTCTTAAATTATTTTAAATAAATCAATGTGCCTTTTAATGTGTGTTTTTGAATTTATTCAATTAAATAGGTATAAATGAAAATTCTTGCTAAATAAATTGAGTTAAAAATCATGAAAATTAACGTTCCCCAAGAGGATGCTAATTAATAAATGACGGCACCCACGGGCGTTAAAATAATATAACTTTATTTAATTATAAGGTAGGATGAACATGAACTCTATGATTAACGCATTCTTATTCTCACCGTTTTTGACCCATACCGCGGGTCTTTTGGCACTCTCATCTCACGTCCGTAGATGGAGTCCCTGTTTCATGATTGGTTCACGTATACACCTCAACTCTTGGTGACATACGAGCCCTCAATTGAACATTCCGTTCCTTCGGACTGGCGAGTTAGTCATTGGGACCTCCGTAAGTCTCCTCGTAGCCTTGGATTCCCTCAAGGCCGACTGAGCTGGTTGTACCTTAAACACCTTGTACCATTTGATTGCCACGTCTTGTGGTAAACCGGCCCTCTCATGTCTCCATCTTGGTCCATGAGAGAATAATCTTTGCCATTGGAATGATGGTATTCCACTAGGCGGTATCTTGGATTGAGTCCCTTATAGATGGGGTCAATCTCTCAGCTTGATTCATGTCCCTTGATTGGTGACAGGTTTAGTCATCCACTCAAGTTATCGCGGCTACCTAGTTAAGGTACCGACTCTATCCAGGACATCGACATGTCATGTTTCCCGTTCGTTTTTATTATTGTCTATCTAATATTTTTCCTTGAATTCCGTGGAACCTATCCACGAATCTACCTTGATATCCTACATGAGTTTGTTCTTGGAATTCCATGGCTATCAATAAAGTGGTTGTCTGGATATTTACATGTAACAATGTCTGCGCATATAGGGCCCGATCTGGTCCTGGGAGGAGCACCCGAAAGTACTTGTGCCCATGGGAGTTATATTGATCACGGTGTGACATTGCACCGAAGTACTTGCTTGAATCTACGACAATCCACGATCTATCTCTCTCGCATGCTTGACTTGTTTGACTTGACACGACTTGCGTGGCCCGGAATGGGTAAAGTACTTGCTTGTTAATAGCCATTATCTCATGACATGAATGACTTTATTGATATACTTGGTACTCGTTCTTGAAATCTTGAATACTTGAAATTCCCTATCTTGGATCAATAATACATGTTATTTCCTCTCGTTATCATGTTCAAATTCTATAGCGTTTCGTTTTACATGTTTTACATGTTAGACTTGCATTTTCAATTGAAAAAGGTAATTACTTAAACAAATTGCTAGTTCTTGAGATATAATTCCTACTGAGCGTTCGCTCATCAAGTTCTTGTCCCCAAACTTTTCAGGTAATACCGACCATGACTCGGACTCGGATGGGCAGGAGCAAGAGTGACAAGCGTAGAACCTGCAAGCGTCATGTTGCTACTACCATTTATCGTGTCTTGTCGCCCTTAGTTCATTCTTGGAGTCTTGTCATCGGTTATTGTGTTGTGTCAATGTGTTGTAATAATTAGGGCTTATGGGCCTGGTTCGAATTGTTAAGTCTTAGAGTATGTGACTTTATTTATGGACTTGTTGTTATCAATGGTACCAGCTTTTGGGTTATGTTTTAATTCTCCTCTTATTGCGCACTCTATGTTGATGTCGAAATTATACTTGCTCTGATTGACATGATTAATATAAACTCGTCACGCTCTCCCCGGGTTCCTTCCGTGCTCGGGGCGTGACAGTGGGGAGAAGAGAAGGAAGAAGAAGAAGAAGAAGAGGGTGAGGGGAGAGAGAAAAAAGTGAGATATTTATAGAAAATCTAAAAATTCCAGAAAATACCAAAAAATAGAAAATTACGTTTATGCGATCCTCGAAACGCACTGATTGCAACGGTACCACTCGTGCCCAGGTGAACGACCCGGTTCACCCGCAGCGAGGTTCCGAAGGAATTACCGAAACCCACGCCGGAAATCAAAAAACACACGCGAAAAAAGCCGTGGAACGCTTCCGGGCCTCCGAAACAACTCCAGATCGCACCGATCCGAACACGAAAGATGTCCGAAACGAAATTTTGGACACAACAGAGCCGGACACTCCGAGAAACCAGATCCGAGACCCACGAAGAAGGATCTGAAAGGTCCGAGATTGGTGATAGAGTCTCAGCATGCGGACCCTGAGTTGCCCCGGATTCTGGCTATGGCTGATGTGAAACTCGGCGAGGATGGTGCTGCGCGGTTTCGTGGCAGGCTGTACGTCCCAGCTGAGGAGCAGGTTCGTCGTGCGGTGTTGCGTGAGGCTCGTGGGAGCAGGTACACCGTACACCCGGGTGCGACGAAGATGTATCAGAATTTAAGGAGGCAGTTCTGGTGGCCTGGCATGAAGAGAGATGTGGCCGGGTTCGTGGCCAGGTGCCTGACCTATCAGCAGGTGAAGGCGGAGCATCAGCGACCAGGAGGTACTCTCCAGCCCTTGGATGTTCCCACGTGGAAGTGGGACTACGTGACCACGGATTTTATGGTGGGGTTACCGAGGACTCCGAGTGGGCAGGATAGTAATTGGTTACTGGTAGATCGGCTGATGAAGGTGACTCGGTTGCTACAGGTCAAGGTCAGTTGGAGCGTGTCCAGGTTGGCTCATCTTTATGTGGAGCGGATGGTTCCGTTGCATGGGATTCCCATTTCCATTATGTCGGATCGGGATCCACGCTTCACTTCTGGATTCTGGAGGAGTTTCCAGCGAGCTCTTGGCACAGAGTTGGTGTTTAGTTCAGCGTACCATCCTCAGTCAGATGGTCAGTTTGAGAGGACCATCCAGACCTTGGAGGATATGCAGAGATCCTGCTGCCTGGAGTGGCGGGGGAGTTGGATTCACCACCTACCGTTGGTGGAGTTTGCCTACAACAACAGCTATCATTCGAGCATCAGCATGGCTCCTTATGAGGCGTTGTATGGGCCTCCGTGTCAGACTCCACTTGATTGGTTTGAGGTTGGTGAGCGTGTTTTGACGGGACCGGAGTTGGTACTGCATTGTGCAGATGTTGTGCACCTGGTTCGTCAGAACATGTTGGCGGCCTAGAGTCGGCAGAAGAGCTATGCTGACCGGTGGAGGCAGCCTCTCGCGTTCGCCGTGGGCAATCGTGTGATCTTGAGAGTTTCTCCGATGAAGGGGGTGATGCGCTTTGGACGGCGTGGGAAGCTGAGTCCCCGCTATGTTGGTCCCTTTGTGATTGTGGAGCGCATCGGTGAGGTAGCTTATCGGTTGCAGTTACCCCCTGAGTTGGCGTCAGTGCATGACGTGTTCCACGTTTTGATGTTGCGAAAGTATATGCCCGATGACTCTCATGTGCTTGAGGATTCTGTGTGGCCCGAGGTGACTCCAGATCTTTCTCTTCCAGAGTTTCCCGTCCGCGTTGTGGATAGGCGAGAGCAGCGCCTGCGGAGACAGGCCATCCCCTTGGTGAAGGTGGTTTGGCAGCGACACTCTGGTGATGAGGCTTCTTAGGAACGTGAGGACGAGATGCGTCAGCAGTTCCCTTACCTGTTCGAGTGAGTCTTCCTCTTCTTTCCCCTTGGGTTGTTCTCAATTTCGAGGATAAAATTCCTTTAAGGGGGGAGGGTTGTAATATCCCGGACCTTTTGGATCCTTCTTTGTGGGTCCCGGATCTGATTTCTCGAAGTGTCTGGCTCCATTGTGTCTGAAATTTTTTTTCAGACATCTTTCGTGTTCGGATCGACGTGATCCGGAGTTGTTTCGGAGGCCTGGAAGCGTCCCGCGACTTTTTCCGCATGTGTTTTCTGATTTCGGTGTGGGTTTCGGTAATTCCTTCGGAACCTCACTGCGGGTGAACCGGGTCGTTCACCTGGGCACGAGTGGTGCCGTTGCGATCGGTGCGTTCCGAGGATCGTGGAAACATAATTTTCTATTTTTTGGTATTTTCTGAAATTTCTGAAATTTCTATAAATATCTCACTTTTTTCTCTCTCCCCTCACCCTCTTCTTCTTCTTCTTCTTCCTTCTCTTCTCCCCACCGTGACCACCGCCCCTCCCTCTCTCTTTCTCTCTCGTTCGGCCGCGGCGACGTCCCCTTCCGGCTGCAGATGGTGCGGGGCGACGGCGTGACGACGTGGGTGACGGCGAGGTGATCGTGGCGGCGTAAAGCTTGTGGGGAACCGTGAAGGGACGAGGGTTTTCAAAGCGTTCTTTGCGATCTCGGTAATGATTCGACGGAGCATTCGCTCCATTGAGGTAGGGTGACGTTCCCTAGCTCCCCGCCGTTCATTTCTGTGGTTTATAGGCCGAGGGGAGGCCGAGAGGGGCTTGATTAAGCGGGTTTGGGGTTTTCCATGATTTGGGGAGAGCTTGCCCGATCTATGGATTTAGCCCACAATTTCACATTTTGGTGGCCTAGTATCATGCTAGGGGTCCCTAGGGGTCTTCCCCTTTGATTTCCCCCTCTCCGATGGAGGCATGGGGGCGTGGTTGGGTTTTTTGGGCTTTTCCTGCCGTTTCGCCGTCGGGCGAGTGTGACGGTCCTTCCAGTGACCGTCACACTCTGTGACGCGCCTGGGTGGGTGCGTCACAGCCCTTGTTTAGCCAGTTGGGGGTTAGGAACTGTGACGGTCCCATGATAGACCGCCATAGGCGTGTGACGCGCCTGGGTTGGGCCGTCAGAGCGTCCCAACCGTTGGCATCCGACCGTCGGTTTGACCGTTGGGGGTCAAGGCGTGTGACACACCAGGGCTGGCGCGTCACAGCCTTGTGACGGCCCAGGTGGGTGCGTCAGGGTTATTCGACCCCCAGGCAATGTGACGCTCCAGGGATGGACCGTTACATGTGTGTGACGCCCCAAGTATGGACCGTCACATGCCGTGACGCACCGAGTGGTATGCGTCACAGCTTGCCCTTGTTTTTCCCTGTGACACACCTGCATAGGCACGTCACAGTCTGTAACGCACCAGGACGGGTGCGTTACATTCTGTTTTACACTGGGAGTGTGACGGCCTGCGTCGGACCGTCAGGGTCCTGTGACGGTCCAGCCTAGACCGTCAGGCGTCTGTGACGGTCCCGCCTAGACCGTCAGAGTCCTGTGACGCGTCTAGGGTAGACCGTCAGGCACTGGGCTGTCCCGGGTGTTTTGCAACCCAGTTACTATTCTGACCGTGGTCGCCGTGCGACGGTGCCGGTACGTGGGGGGTCCCCGTACGTCGTCGGATGCAGACGTGGTTTTCCATTGACTTGAGAGTCTACTCCGTCAGTGACCTCCACTTGTCGTAGCCTTCTTGCACGCGTGTGGTCCCACCAGGGAGTGGTGGAGAGGCTACCCTGAGGACGGTTTTTTAGACTGGTTTTCGTCGGGCCCCTCGTCGTTAGCCAGAGTCCGGCTACGGGGGAAAACCAGTCAGAGGGCCAGTCCTAGGATGCATGGTCTGCGTGTGCACACATGGTTGGGGGCAGTTGGACCCGCGCTGACGAGCGTGACCCCAACTAGTCACTTGGTTGTGGTACTTGTTCGGTGTCCGTGCCTCTGGCAGGCGCTACCACGTCAGGCAGCTCACCTGCGGTGCGGTGTAAGTCGTCAGGGGACGCTACCGATTGTGCTTCTAGTGGGAGGTACTCCTGTCGAGTCGGGAGTGTCAGGCTATCAGTCGTCGCAGCTTCGACCTTCGGGTTTCATCGTGTTGACCGTGGCGTTTTGGTCTTCCCGTCGTGGTGCGTGTGTCGACTTGCGTGCCGTGAGACCGGTGTTTTGTAGTGGCAGGGCTTCCTTTTTGAGGTACTCGCTTACTGCTAGCGTAGCGATTTCTCCGTTTGCGAGGTAGGGTTCGAGTGATCCCTACCGAGTCTTGTTCCGAGACTCATTCCATGCGTGTTTTCACCGTGTTTCAGGCAAGGCGAGGCTTCAGGGGAGTTCGTCTGAGGCTCAGCGCAGTTCGGGTGCCCAGTGTTAGTGCCAGAGGTCAGAGTCAGGGTATGCCCCGTGTAGCTATACTTTCTTTTCTTGTTTCTGTACAAGTTGTGGACTACTGTTGTTATTTTATTGTTATCTTGTGGACCATGTCAAATGTTAATTCATTTCCTACTTATTTATATAATTTTTTAATTTCTGCAATTATTTATGATACTTGTGTAGTTTCCACACCATCCTTCTAACCCTTCCGAGTCTTCGGACTCGTGAGTGGCGGTGCGAGTCTCGGGTTATCGGGTCTTCCGGTAATCGGATTCTCGGGTCGTTACATAGGATGTTGCCGCTTCTGTGCGCATCCTCAGGTGTTGCCACTTTCGTGCTCACCTCTTTTGTTTGGGGCCATCTCGGAGTTCCTCCGTGGATGCGTACACGAGTAAACCCCCCCAAAGCTTTGGGTCTAGGGGAGATGATGTCGGATTTTTGCCGGAACAATGACGCATAGAACAATGACAAATGGGCTGAATTGAAGAATTTCTCTAACAGATGTGTTGGAACCCTGGTTTTGATAAATGACAATCTATGAATCATGCTGAGATCAAAATGCATAAAAGTATTCTCTTGTCATATTGCATTATCTCTATAGTAAGTCTATTCATTCAGCAGATAGTCTGTGCACCCTTGTTTTATTCGTTCAGCATAGTCAATGCGCATCCATGTTCGTTCTACATCAGGTCAGTGCATATGTCCACTAGGTTGCATTAAAGGTCTGAACATGTCGTATAAATCATCACTAGGTTTATGTCTAAGGGACACAAGGTCAGTGCAATCGCTGTTGTTGCACGCAAATGAGTCGGTGCATATTATGCATTGGGCTCAATAAGTCGGTGCAACTCGTTGTTGTACCTCGAACAAGGTCGGTGCATTGCTCGTTTCACTCATGCAACATCTGTGCAAGTTCTCCATCGCACACGATCTAACTCGATGCAATCACTGGAAGGTCGGTGCAAGTTTTAGTATAGCTATGCACATAAAGTCTGAGCATGTTACGTTCTTAGCATATGGAGTCAGTGCAACTCTTGCGCTGTTCACATCAAGTTCATGCATATCAATATAGTCAGTCTGTGCAGATTAGGTCTATGGTGCATAAGAGTCAGTGTATGTCCATGTCTGTCTTGTGCATTAGTGTGTAGGCTGCATAAAAGGGTCGTGAACATCTGTCTATTGCACATGAGGTCTGTGCATTCTTGTTTGATGTATAATCAGGACGGTATATGCCTCAACATGGCTCGTGTGAAGTCAGTGCATATCTCCTTGTGCACTATCAAGGTCTGTGCAGTTCACTGTAGCACAGCGATGCAGGTATGTGCAATCTTGATTCCTCTTATATGTAAGGTCCGTGCATCTTAGGCTAAGGCACATTGGGTTGGTGCATTCTTTACATCATGCACACACGTTCCTCTTACGCTCAATCAATGTATGTGCAATGATTCTCATATCACCTAATAGAGTCCGTGCATGTTCCTCACATAGCTTAATAAAGTCTGTGCATCTTCTTTGCTCGTCTGAACAATTGATGCTTTCTATGTTTGCTGACGGGGACTACACTGAAGAAAGTTCAGAGAATCAAGTCACTTGTTTGTAAAATTCAAGGAAGGCACGTGATCCCAGACTGAAGAGTGAGCTATGCTCGTGACACGTGGAAGCTGTTGAACTTAGATACTGTCACGTGGTCTTAGATTTTCAGATCTGGACGAAAAGGTTGGGCAGGAAATGTGTTCTGCACGCGCCCTACTCACACGGACTTCAATGAAAAGAGAGGACTTAATCGTGTCTCTGTAGAGGATGGATTTTGGAGATTTGAGACAGTGAGAATGAGAAAAAAAAAGACAGAGGGAGAGATGACAAAAAAAAATCAGAAGAAATCGTGAGCTGAGTGAGTGAGATCGAGAGAAGAAAGATGAGTTCTTGAAGATCTGTTCAACTGGCTCTAGGATCAGATACAAGCCAGTCTGCTCCTGCGTGAGCTTCATTCTATCGAGTTTCATTTCCAGCATTCCGTTGCTACTGTTTTCTTATTTCTTTTAAACTTTTGTTCAAGCTGTTTATCAGCGAATGGCATAAGCTGTAAGGCCCAGCGCAAGCTGTTAGTCTGTGGATTGTAGGCAAGCTGTGAGGCCCAACTGATTAAGCTGTGTATCAGCAGAAGTCACACTCTGATTGGAGTGTGGGGTGAATGTAGGTCAGCAGACTGAACCACCTAAAATATCTCGTGTCATGTGATTGATTGCTCTTCTATGTGTGATTGTTGCTGATCATCTAGATCCCCTCCATTTGTATGATACCTAGTGATTGACCAGGGCGTGCACCTCTAGTGTTCGAGGAATTGTCCATTGAACCAGCCATTAAAGTTTCTTACACTCTAAATTGGGCTAAATATTTTAAAAGATCCATTCACCCCCCCTCTGGATCTACGTCTATCTCAATATCCGATCCTAACAATTGGTATCATAGCGGGTGTCTGCACAAAAGGTCCAACGACCTACAGATCCGTTCCTTGATTTGGTTTCGGTGCATTTTGATTTGATCTGTCTCTTAGTATTGTCTTTGATCTGATCTGGTTTGTCTTGATCTTATGGCTGAAATTTCTGTATACACCGGTTCATATTTCTATGGTTGGTACGGTCATTCAGAGACTATGTGATACAATTGAATTCTGATTTATGGGTACTCATAGATCACAGTCCATATGAAGTTCCTGAGGATAAATCTCAATGGAGATCCTCAGACAGACTGAAGTCTGAAGAAAATCAAAAGGCCCTAGAACTAACAAAAAGGCCAATAGACTGTAATTGCTTTCAATGTGTTAATGAATGCAGGAGCGCAATGGAAATCATCAACAAAATATTGGGAAGATCTTGTGGAGATGAGGAAATATGTTTTATGGCCAGAGATCAGTCCGAGGACTCATCCTCTCAGGTAAACTCTGAGACAGAGAATATCAGTTATAATGATTTAGTTACCATGAATGAGTATTTATTGATTAAATATGATAGAGTCAAATCTGAAAAGAGAAAGTTGAGAAAGGAAATGATTCAAGAAGTCACTCGTCTGAAGGCAGAAAATGAAAATTTAAAATCTGACATGAACAAAGAAAAAGTTGAGTTGAATAATTTGAAATCTGAAAATGAGAATACTAGAAACCCATTAATTGAAGCTGAAAACTCTTGCAAAGAATGTGTCTTCTTAAAGGAGTTGATTGAAGATCTTGATTCAGACGATAACATGCAAAAGAATTTAATCAGGTCCTTAAAATAAGAAAATGATATATAATTGGAAAAGAAAAAGGAAGCTGATGAATATGAAGAAAGAATTTTTAAAGAAAATAGCCAGCTGAAGGAACAAAATAAAAAGTTGATGGTCTCGAACACTGTTATGTCAAAGAAATGGTTAGAAATGGAAAAAGGGAAATATGTGTTGAAAAAAAAAGAAGCAAATGATAATTTGAAGTTAATACAGGAAAATGAGACTCTAAAAAGTCTAAATGATGATTTGCATAACCAAGTTATTTCATGTGAAAATGACATTGCTTCTTTGCAAGCTGAAATTGAAGACAAAGAATTCCCTGTCAAAGTTTGTTCAGGGAAAAGATAATTTGAATAAATTGCTTGGAGCTAATGTGAATTTTCAAAAAGAAAGACTGTGTTACAGTCCAGTAATGAAGAAGGTTGATGGAAATAAATTAAAAACAATCTTTGTCAAAAGTTCAGAATAAGAAAAACCTTCCACTTCATCTGTTTTTCAATTCACTGCTAAGAAAATAGAAAATTCAAATAAAAATCTGAAAAGGGTTCAAAAACAGAAAAAGATTATAAATCAAAATAAAGCCAAAACTTCTTTTGATGTTGCTGAGAATTCCTCTGTATCTGAAAAATCTCATAAGCAAGTGCATGTAATTAAGAATTCTCCCACTCATTCACATGAACATACAAAAATTGATTCTTGCTATTATTGTGGAAAAACTGGTCATAAAATGCATGAGTGTAAGATAATGGAATTGGATGAGTTGAATGCTAAGAAACACCATGTTGGGAAAACTCATGTCAAATACCATGTTCTTCAAAATAAGAAAATTCATTGTTTCAATTGTGGCAAGATGGGCCACATTGCAGCCCATTGCTGGCATGCCCAGGGAAAGAAAATTCATTCAAAATTTGTAAATTTCCCTGCAAATCAAAAAGCTTTTGGTAGTAAAACTTTTGCATACTTTGAATGTGGGAAAGTTGGCCACCGAGCCTCTGAGTGTTGGCATATGAAAAGGAATAACAACTTCTATGGCAGAAACAACACAACTCATGTCTACCCACAAAAATTCCATGCTCATTCTGTAAAGAAAAATCTGAATGCCTTCATTCATTGTTATTACTGTGGGAAAGTAGGACATGTTATGAATGACTGCTACTTCATGAAATTTGACAATAAGAATGCTTGGAATTATTGGAATACACCTGCTAGAGGTGTTACTCAGCTGACAGGACCCAAGAGTTCTTGGGTTCCTAGATTTGCAAAATGATTCTATCTTGCAGGTGTGCCTTGAAGAAAGAAATAAAAGGGGGTAAATAAAATCAAGGCACATAAAGGTCAGTTAACCCCATTCTCTATAATTGCTTGTTTTGACTATTCCTCTAAAAGTTTGATTGTATGATCAGAATGAGTCTTTGATTGCTGATTAAATGTCATTTCTTCAAATCATGATGTTGATTGGTGTTATTTTGTAATGAGCACTGAATGTCTGACTATCTCCCATATAGGTAGTTTCATGCTAAGAACCTGTTTAAGTCAATATATCATGCTCACAGTAGTTGCACAAATCTGCATGACCCTGAACATTGCATATAGATTTAGTCAAGTGCATTCATGTCCGTGCACATTGCCTTGGCAGATCCAAGTCGGTGCAATGCTTAGTTCGTATGTTTAAGTCTGTGCACTTCACTATGCAAGGTCGGGGCAATTCTTGCATCGGACTAACATACGGTTGTTGTACCCGAACCATATCCCAGCTAAAACAACAAGGAGTAAGGGCTCAGGCATTCCCCCGAACACCTTCAAGACACGGGCTACCTAGCCCTTTCTACAACCCTGCAGGTCCCCATGGGGGTCCCGACCAACTTGCCGTGACACGTGGCGACACAAGCAATGGTCCGGGGTTAACCCCGGCCACTCTCATACGGGCCCTGCCCATACCCTATATGGCAGCCCAGAACCACCCGGGGGTGCCCCGACGCTAAGCTGCGCCACGTGGCATCCAGTAAAAGAGCCGCGGGTCCACTCTGAGACTCCTCATTCAACCCTCCAAGGTCAAAGGGAGACCCGAACAGGTCAACCACAGGCTTCGGAGGCCCGCAATACGTATGTACGGCTCACACACTTGTGTTCGGCATTCTGCCGAACACCTTGTGGGCGCGCACGTTTCAACCCTTCTACACCAACCCACGGGCCACCCCGTGGCTCCAGTACACCAATTAGCTCCTACGACGACCCCCCAGCAAGTTGGGGCTACCCCCGACCCTCAAACACGTGGCAACGAGCCACTGAACTTAGCTCTCGGGCCAACCCGAGGCTACCCTGTCAACCCACCGTACAATGTGGCACGCAACACAAGGTGAGGCCCATGGGCATAAGGTGCCTCCTCCCAGCCCCTATAGACTTCTACCCTTGGCCCTAGGCCAAATCCAAGGCCCGTCGGCCACCTACGCGACTCATTCGGCAACCCGGGGTGTGTTGGGCATTTGCCCGAACACCTTGCAAGCGGCTACTCCGACTCGAAGAACAACGGCCCTACGGGCCCATGCCAGCCTCTAGGAGTTCAAAGTCCATCAAAGGACATCCCCAGGCAAGACAAGGTGACCCCAGAGGGCCATCCCTCAGGGTTGCGGCGAGCCCGGGGCCAGTTCACCCGGGGGCATGGCCGCGAGCCCCAGGGAAGGCGAACTCCCTGGGGGCCGCGCCCCTCCCTCCAGCCCGGTGGTCCCACGACCCCACTCAGCCCGGTTCATCCAATTACGGTCCTATGACGCGATTCGTGTGCCGTACCAGTTTGAGAAGGTGACACGTGGACGTGGGAGCGCAAAGCGACAGCACGCCGGGATTCCGCAAGTCAACGCGCACACAAGCCTTCACGTATCCTCCCAGCTATTTGTCCTTTTCTTTCTTCATCAATTTAGGAAGAAAATGGCCCAAAATCAAATTTTTATAGGGTGGGGACCAGCCCCCACTCTCTTGGAGCGAACCCGCGTAAACCCCAATGGGGGGGGTTTACGCGGACCAGCCAGGGCCCCCTGGCTGGTCCGCGTAAACCCCCATTCAATTCAAAAAAAATTATTTTTTCAAAAAATAAAAAAGACCGGAGCGCCTAAACCCCTTGGGGGGTTTAGGCGGACCAGCCAGGGCCCCCTGGCTAGTCCGCGTAAACCCCCATCCAAGGGGGGTTTACACGGACCAGCTCAGGCCCCCTGGCTGGTCCGCGTAAACCCCTTCCCCTCTCTCTCAACCCGTGTAACCCAGTGACACTATTCACTTGGGTTTACGAGGACCAACTCACCCCCCTTAGCTGGTCTGCGGAAACCCCTTGTGACCCTTCAGTTTCTCCTATAAAAACCCCTTAGGAGCTCAAGGGTAGGGAATCCAAGGCGGAGATCCAGCAAGATACACAAGATTGTCCGGCACCCGGCAAGCACAGGACTTCAAGCGCGGCTCCGAGCAGCGAGCTAAGGAGAATTGTGTGTGGGTGACTTGTTCGGCGGTCTAATACGCCGGGGGTATGTCATTCGCACTCCCCTCACGCCATATGTAGCAGTCACACACAAGTCAATACCCACCATATGAGTGACATTGTGATATGGGCGAACGTCCCCTCATGCTGGGATTTCCCCTCACGAGCCCGCCAGTTGCAACCACACGCGTGCCATGATGTCAGGCTCACTCGCAGTCACGAGGCCACGTTCGACCGCTCAATTTGAGTCGTGATCGACCCTCGCCCAAACATCGGATCGATGCATCCTCCCAGTCATCCAGTCACAGGCCCCCGTTCGGCATCTCGGCCATGGCCTACGCCACGAGAGGAGCTCTCTGTAAAACACATGTGTGTTCATTCATCACGCATCGACCCGGGGATCGACCAGCACATTGGAGTTGTCTCGTGGCATGCGCCAGTTGTACTTTGGCCATTATGGCTTTCCTGTAAAGAAATATACATCTCAGCACAACACCGCCGATTGGATGAGTGCTCTCACACCCACGTCCCGGCCTTCAGTCTTCTATCTACGCCACTCGGCATCTGTGCCTAACACCCTAACCCCAGTAAACACCCCCCGGTCTAACACACACCCCTAGCTGCTGAATGCCCCCTAGCCCTCTACCCACGGCTTCAAACACATATACAGACTTCTCTTCAGCATGGAACGAAGGTATTCATATTCAATCCGATGTAAATAAACATCGGTTGCTTGCGACCGGTGGGGAAAAACGTCCAGTACACGATTCCTGCTATCGCCTACGCACTCGCACCCATGGAACCTCTTCTCTCCATGTGTCGCCCGATCGCCCAAGCCCAAGTGCCGCGCCCTGGTGGCGCTTCCCCAGTCAAACCTTGGTTCCATGAGTGATTATCGGGAGATCGACTGGCACGCCCGCACCTGGTCCGGTTAACCCTTATCCCGACATTTCCGTGCCATTCGACCCTTTTCGACTTTCTGTAAAAAGGAGAGTGCCCGATACCGCCGTGAGAGGCATACAACCGTTGGGAGGATACCAGAGATATATCAAACTCCCGTATGCTCCTTCTCTACTGTATTCGTTCCTTCACCCCGGTCAATCGGCATAAAAACCCGCACAACAGAGATGATGGCACGCCCGGTGGGACGTCTCCCGCCTTCCTTCTTTTTACTAAAGAAAAGTCTTTGCCAGCCCTGAAGCCCGGTGCCCTTTCCCTATCCTTGTAGGAGAGGCAGAAGAGGGTACTCGTGAACGCACACTCTAGCAGCTTCCGGTTCATGTTCTGATCGTCGGACCGCTCTCGGTGACCGTCAGCGACCGTCGCCTCCGTAGCACCAAACTCTCCAGCACTCATGGCGGCCATCACCTATGGCCCCAACGTCATTGCTACCCATGCCCGAGCGGGCTACTTGGTGACGACGATCGCTTTCGGTAGCTTCGCCCCGGTTATCGGATGGCCCTACTTCTTGGGTGTGATCCCTGTGGCTATTTCTCAGTCAATTCTAGTTTCTCCGTTGGCTCCTGCGGCCAACGCGCCAGACGCACTTCTAGCGCCGGTGTCCCGCCTGAGCGCCGGGCACCAGACTGTTACCACTGGCCCCTATAGGGCCCCCAGATCAACGCCGGGCCGGGTAAGCGTTAGCTCCTGGGGCCAGCCTCGTCCGATATCCAACACGGGCCCCATGCCCCGGACTTCAGTCGCTATCACAACATCTTCCTCGGGTCCTCAACCCCGAGCCACAGCCAAGCCGGCACCCAACACGGGCTTCCTGCCCCTGGTCCACGGCTTCCCAGCACCCTCCTCAGGTTCCCAACCCCGAGCCGCAGCCAAGCC
Organism: Amorphophallus konjac; assembly: GCA_022559845.1. Taxonomy (NCBI): domain Eukaryota; kingdom Viridiplantae; phylum Streptophyta; class Magnoliopsida; order Alismatales; family Araceae; genus Amorphophallus; species Amorphophallus konjac. The sequence goes on along the minus strand of CM040126.1, from coordinate 30,952,747 downwards.
GGCACCCAACACAGGCTCCCTGCCCCGGGTCCATGGCTTCCCAGCACCCTCCTTGGGTTCCCAACCCTGAGCTGCAACCAAGCCGGCACCCAACACGGGCTCCCTGCCCCGGGTCCACGACTTCCCAGCACCCTCCTCGGGTTCCCAACCCCGAGCCGCAACCAAGCAGGCACCCAACACGGGCTCCCTGCCCCGGGTCCACAGCTTTCCAGCACCCTCCTCGGGTTCCCAACCTCGAGCCGCAGCTAGGCCGACACCCAACACGGGCTCCCTGCCCTGGGTTCACGACTCCTCAGCATCTGCATCGAGTTTTCGACCCCAGATCTCGGCAAGGCCGACACTCAACACGGGCTCACAGCCCCGAGTTCGCGGCTCCCCAGTATCACACTCGGGACCCCGGTCCCGAGCTCCAGTTGAACTGGCTCTCCCCGTGGATCTTCCACCCAGGGGGCGACGTTCCTCAACACCTTCCTCGGGCATCCCGACCCGAGCCCAGACAACACCGGCACCTACCGCAGGTCAACGACCCAGGAGCGTCAGCATCCCAGCACTTCCAACGGTGTCGCTTTCCAGTGCAAGAGTGTCATCTCGAGCATCGGCAACACTTCTATCGGCGTAGGCAAAGGCTTACACCCGAGTCACCCAGCCATCGACTCCCGGCATGGGTTACTTACCCCGGGGGCCGATCCCGGCACTTCAGACTGACACCTTCACACTGCCGGTCATTCCAGGCCAGATTTTCTTGGTCTACCATCTTAGGGCGGAGTCTTCCTTAGCTCCTTAGAAGAAGCGTCGCCATGGCCGCAGAGGTAGGTGACTCGCTGCTGCAACTAGCAACTCCGGCATGACTGTCCTTGTCGGTGACTTGCGGATCTGTCTCGACAGGGGTGAACCAATCATACCCCAGGAACGGGCGGTCCCTACCATCCCCATCTCCAATCGTTTTGACCTCTTGCGTCAAACACGAGAGGATGGGGGGAAGCTCAAAGGAGTTGGTTCCTTGGCAGCAGTCCGGGGGCACCCACCGCAGCCAGACACATGGCCTCCCAAGACACCTCGTCGGAAGAACTGCGACAAGGGAGAAAAACAATCTGACCTGAGAAGAATCTGGGTCACCCCAGAAGAAGCTCAAGCTGTTCGAAGGGTGCGCATTAGCAACCCCCTGCGAGCACTCAGACGCGGCATCAGACGGGATGCACCTGGCTTTACAGTAGCACCATCTGACGACGCCCAATCGTCCAATGTCCCCCGTAGGAGCAAGCGGAGGCAAAGGCGAGCCCGTTCTCATGCCCTCCAACAACCTGTCCCGGACTCTCTCCTGACTGATATCGGGAGTGAGCTCCCTCTGCAACGCACCTCGATCTTTGACAGACTAGGGATGCCTGTCCACCCCGAGCGGCACACCCGCGGGAAGCGGACGGCTTGGTTCATCAATGACGCGGTTCGAGTGTTCGCGTGTTACACCACCGGACACCAGCCAGACTCCCTTAAAGAAAATGGGCACGGGCTGCCTTACCAGCATGCTCCAGAATGGCTCGAGTTCTGGACTGACAACCAAGAGGCGCTCGAGCGATTACGGAGGCGTAGGGAGCAGAACGCCGGTCAAGAGACGGAGTCGACCAACTTCTCGGTCAACGTCATCCATCCTCTTGCTCCTCCGGCCCCCTCAGGCTCCCAGACATTAGCCCCGAGCCAGCCAACCCCAGTCACTCCGGCCACGCGGTGGCAGTCCTGATGGGAGCTGAAGTCTCTTCCTTCCCCTGAAGAAGACACTGCCAGGCTCCTCTGGGTCCTTCTCGATCGAAGGATGTTTTGGTGGGCGAGACGACAACGGGCTCTTTGGCTCTCTCTCATCATCCTCCCGTCTTGTCTCCGCCTTCGGCAACCGTGGATAGGAAGGCAAAGCAAAAGCAGGGTGAGGCTCCGCCTCAGCCTCGTCACATTTCCTCAGCGGATGGGCCGTCAGGTCCTCTCCACCTACCTGTTGACACAAGTCAGAGTACAAAAAAGGCATCTTCAGAGTCTTCAGCGGCTTCAATTCAAGTGGCGGGCCCATCGCCACGAGACTTAGCCAGTCCGCAGAGTCGGGACAACCATGCAGAACAACAATGTCTCACGACACCGCCAGTCGTCGCCAGACCCAGCCCTCAGCATGATCACAAAGGTAAGGCTAAGGAGCAGGACAACCAGCATGTCTCTCGCCCCGCACCTCAACGAAAGCTATCGCCACCACAGTTAAGGCATCAAACAGCGCACACATCTTCGGACGCAAGCACCAGCCTACCGACTCCTTTTAGGCTCTTGTCGCCACCGCGGTTAAGGCATCAAATCACGCATACGTCTTCGGACGCCAGTCCCAGCATTCCGGCATACCAGGAATTGCCGCTCAACGTAATCGAGTAGGCGATCAACGCCACCTTCCAAATACAACAAGCGGAAGTCGCCTGGATCAAAATCCGGGCGAGGAAGAGTCATCGACCTCACTCTGCAAAGACACCAGTTCGGAGATATCCTCATCAGGATTTATCAACTCTGACTCCAGCACCTCTCCCTCCTACTCCCTTGGAGACCGCTATCGCCAAGAGACAAGAGAAAAATAGGAGGAAGTACCTCAGAAGGCGGCTCAAGAAACAAGCCGAACAAGCAGCTGCCCTACAATCTCCGACCGAGCCAACGCCTCTCCAAAGGCTCCAGCGGCTCATTGATGACTTGGAGGAATACGTTCCCCCTCATCCTACTGGGGCTCTCCCACTCGACAGCTACATCCTGTGGGAAGAAATGTAGAAATGAGCCCGCCTCAGGAATTGGGTCCAAGAGATGATCCAAAAGCTCAAGAATAGTGAGAAACTCGAGATCCCTGACGAGCTCTCCTTGTGCTATAAAGACAAGGAGATCACTACAGAGCAGCTGGAAGAAATGCTTCGGCGCTGCACCTGCAACATGGTGGCTATCCCACCTCCCGACAATATCAACGCTTCCCGGCTGGGCGAGCCAGTAGCCTCCCGGACAAGAAAAAGAACCATTGCCCCTCTTGGACTACAGCCAGCTCCAGAACCCACCGGCCGTGGCCGAGGTCCTGGCCGGGGATACGGTAGAGGTCGTGGGAGAGCTCCTGAGTTACCCCTCTCTCCGTCCACCTTCGACCGGGAGCGGATCATCCTCTTTCGAGGAGAGGAACCGACTCCTATTCCGGGAGTAGAAATTCGAAAAGGACCCAGTATTTTTGATCCCTCGGGCATCGACGAGGCCACTACTAGCCTCCCAGCCCCTGCACCAATACCGGCTTCTGCGGCAGAGCAAGCGAGACTGTCCGGCAAGGACGAGCCAGCCCGCCAATCACCCACAGAAGAGCCGTCATTGGCATCCCTGTTCCAGGAGCCCGCTGGCCATCAAAGTCAGTCTGATCCCGGTGGTAAGGGCAAGGCAGTGCAACTCCCCGACGGGGAACAGCGCAGCAGCTCACAGAAGGCTTAGCCTGACATACTACCCTCCCTAGAGGATGCTCGAGCCCGAGCTGACCGAAAGGTCCTCTACCAGATGAAGCGCTTCCCTGCCAGCATCTCAATTTGGGAAGTCATTGCTTGGAGTAAGGACTTGATAGGGTGCAAGGCCCGGATACAGAGGGGGGGTGAATGTATCCCTCTTCAAATATCGCCTAATTAAAACTCTAATGCTCATATATGCGGAATTAAAAATAGTTGCAGAAATAAACTGATAATACTTAGGAGGATCAAAGCAAGACAACCATTCGATTAGCTCTCACACGATCCTAAGCAAGCATCTAATGTGCATAGCAATGAAAAGAACACATAAGGGAAAACAAACCACACGAGAACACCAAGATTTTTTAGGTGGTTCGGTCCACAGACCTACGTCCACCACTCACTCCAAACCGGAGTGAGGCTTCCACTAGCAAGGCTAGAACAGCAGACTCAGTCTGCAAACAATTGCTGCCAAACAGCTTGACCAGGGGAACAACCTCCCCTCTTCCTCCCAACCGGAGGGAACCACTAGTGACACCCAGTCACTAGCAAACCAGAGACCGAAGTCTATCTTCCTCCAGACCAGGAGGGAACACCTGGACTTGCAACCCACAAGACCAGAACCGGAGATGAATCTCCCTTCCTCCAAACCGGAGGGGAACTGCTAGTGACAGCCTGTCACTGGCAAACCAGAGATCATAGATCTCTCTTCCTCTGCGAACCCAGAGGGAACCCACAAGTGACTCCCAGCCACTTGCAACCCAGAGGTCTCAGACCTCCCTTCCTGCAAACCGGAGGGGAACAACCAGTGACACCCAGTCATAGGCAACCAGAGACGCAAGTCTCTCTTCCTCCAAATCGGAGGGAACCCGACCTCACACTAGAGGATCGGAAGAATAACTGTGAACAGTTAAAAAGAGAAAACTAAAACGCAGCAACTGAAAGCTGGAAAAAGAAATGCACAAGGTAGCTCTCGCAGGAGCAAACTGGATTGGATATGATCCAAAGTCCAGTGATGACAAACGAAGCTTCTCTTCTTCTTCACGAGCTCTCCATCTCTCTTTCTTTTTCTTCTTCTGCTCTCTCACTCTGGCTCTCAGCTTCTCTCTTCTTTCTTTCTTCTTCTTCTGCTCTCTCACTCTCTGTAGCTCTTTCCTTCTATCTCGATCACTTGATCAATCTTCTTCTGATGGAAGAAGCTTCACATTTATAGCAGCAGTAATTAGGGCGTTGTCCTCGGATCACGTGCCAGGTGCCAACCTCGGATCACGTGCCCATCATAGGCTTCACGAACAGTACCTGTCACACAGTCATAAGAAAATAATCAGAAGGATGTATAGACTTGCTGGGTAACTGAAGACCACAGTGTACAGACTTAGTGTGAAGGATAGAATGTATAGACTTAGAAATAAGGTGTGTACAGACTTTAGCTTGAAGAACGTTCAGCCTTTGAGTGCTGAAGAGTGTACAGACTTGCTGAATAGTGTTCAGCCTTTGAGTGCTGAAGTGTGTACAGACTTGCTGAAGAGTGTTCAGCCTTTGAGTGCTGAAGTGTGTACAGACTTGTTTGATCGTGCATGCTACAATGTGTAGACTTAGTGTTTGTGCAGAAGACAATGTATAGACTTATGAACTGATGCAGACACAGGCTGTGTACAGAAAGTGAATGTAGTGCAGACACACAAGAGTGTATAGACTTGAAGGCTTGATAACGAGTGTATAGACTTGAAGTGTGAATGTGCATGCTAGAAGCAATGTATGGACTTGCTGAGTGCAGGGCAGACAATGTATGGACTTGCAGTGCGTGCAGGACATGCAGTGTATAGACTTGGAGGCAAAGGCTGGAGTGTGACGGATGTATAGACTTTAGAAGACGAAGCATGCACAGGCCAACAATGTACAGAGTTTGCCAATGTGAGACACTGTACAGACTTTGATGCCCAAATGCAATGTATGGACTTGCAGCGCGTGCAGGGCAGGCAGTGTATAGACTTGGAAAGCTTGCAGGGTATGTAGTGTATAGACTTGGAAAGCTTGCAGGGTATGTAGTGTATAGACTTGGAAAGCTTGAAGCACAGACACGCTGCAATGTATAGACTTGAGTGAGACGCTGAGTGACACGATGGATGTACAGACTTGGAAAGACGATGCATTGTAGGCGAACGCTGTACAGACTTTGATAGCGTGAGACGCTGAACGAGACGGTCGGATGTACAGACTTGAACGTGTGTGTGCTAGACAGATGAATGCAGATGTACAGACTTTATGTGATGCCATCCGAAGCATGTGTAGACTTGAACCCAGAGACGCTGCATGAGACGATGCATTGTATAGACTTATGTTATGCAATGTTCACACTGTACAGACTTTAAGAGACGATGCACTGCACAAGCCAACCGATGTACAGACTTGAAGAAATGCATGCTACATTGCAATGTATAGACTTAGTGCAATGCAAAGGCTGTATGGACTTAGCGTGCAATGCAAAGGCTGTATAGACTTAGCGTGCTTCAAAGCAACCATGTGCAGACTCTACCGATGTACAGACTTAGTGTTCTGAACGTAGGTAAAGCTAGGGAATGTATAGACTTTGGCTAAGCAAGCTACAGGGCCAATGTACAGACTTGAGATAAGCAAGCTACAGGGCCGATGTATAGACTTGAGCTAAGCAATGCTTGAACAATGTGGCGATGTACAGACTTGGCCAATGTGCAGACTTGAATGCAAGATGACGATGTGTAGACTTGGCCAATGCTGTGAACAATGAATAGACTTTGAGTGACCTTATGCAAAGGCAATGTACATACTTGATGCACGAACTGTGCACATGAATGAAAAGCACTGTGTAGACTTGTGTGCATGCAAGTGTGCGATGTACAGACTTGATGGTTGTGTGAGCATGCAGTGTATAGACTTGCGTGATATGCCTTAGACAGACGCACGATGTATAGACTTGATGCACGAACTGTGCACATGAATGAAGACCACTGTGTAGACTTGTGTGTTCATGTTGCAATGAAATGTGTAGACTTTCTATGCTGCTGCAATGTGTAGACTTGGCATATACATGAAGATTACAGCAGAGAATTTATGGACTTGCTGTATGCATGAACTACCCTGTACAGTTCATAAGCCCAAAGTAGAACAATCATTCAGACACAGATTCATGATATGCAAAGCTGTATGAACTGACATGATATATGCCCATAGCAGAACAATCAATCAGATGTTCATGATATGCTATCATCAAAATCATAGAGTTGAAAATCATGTCACAGATGTTCAGATAACTCATAGTGTTTGCTATCATCAAAATCACAGAGTTGAAAATCATGTCACAGAAGTTCAGATAACTCCTAGTATTTGCTATCATCAAAATCACAGGGGCACAACAATCTCCCCCTTTTTGATGATGGCAACACTATGAGTCACACCGACTCATGTCAAACTATTCTCCCCCTTTGACTTCATCAAAAAGAAAAATAGTTTGAGATGAGAGATACAAGCATTCATGATATGAATAAAGTAAGTACTCCCCCTTTGACTCAGTCATTTAGACATGAAAGACACAGAGGCAGTTAAACAATGAAGCACAAATCAAGACAATGTTGCAGAAGTATGCTCTCCTATACCAGCCAGATAAAATCATGCACAACATGTGAAGGATAGCCAAGAAATGACAAGCAGGTTAATCTCCCCCTTAAAGCCAGAAGGGAGTTGAGGTATGTCAAGAGGAGATAAGCATCTATCAGCAAGAACACATGGGCACTCAAGAATTACGACAATCTGTAAGCACAATGAATAAATGAGGAAGTAAGATTTTCATTAGCACACCAAATTCATAAATCTTTGTAAACGAATTTCAGATTCTTCAATTATAATAGATTATGAATGAGTTTAAACTTACCATTATGATTTAAGAGAGATGTATTCAAAGTTTATCAAGAAAATTCAATGCTCATATCTGAAACACATTTTAATAGAAATGAACCAAAAACACATCTGATATTCATGTTTAACCTCCTTCCATCTTACTCATTTAAATTCAATGACTCCTATGGAAGTTACATAAGATAATATTGAGATTGGACAGAGATAAATGCAACTGAACTTGTCTTTAGTTTTTCAGAATTTTCTGATACCAATTGAGCATCACTTATTTTTCCTGAGCAAGTTTGGTTCAGTCAACACCTTTTTACATGAGGCACAACACGTCTCAGGTGAAGTGACCCAGTTACTTAGTGTGACAACCATATTACCTCTTAAGGAGAACAGAGTTAGCAATGGAGTATCTTTTTACATGAGGAGACACCTTGTTCAGAGGCCAGAATCCCCAGTTACTCAACACAACCATGTTATTGCTCTGCCAGATTTTCAAACATTTTTAAAAGAGAGGTAACTATGGCACTTCATGACATGGGCTTACTCTATTTCTTTGATAGAGAACCCAGTTTCTCTGTGACCAAAATCATTGCACTTGCTTTAAATTTTTTAAATATTTTCAGATTTTTCAAACAATGCTCAATACACTGAAATATTTAAGAACAATACCTTCTACATGTATCTTAACCAAAGAAAGCCATGTCTTTTAAAAATTCAGATTTCAGAAGGTTTTGCATGAAGTTCATGAGACAATTGGTTAAGATTTATTAAGCATGATGATTCAGATATTTTCAAGTCTTTTACATCAAAACTTAGGAAATACATTAGACTTAAATCAATTTGATTTATCAAAACATTCTTAAGTCAGTATAATAGAAGATTCTTCTTTTCAAAAAATGTCTGATTTATGACTAGGGTGAACTGACTAAAATCTTTCCTCATTCAGAGGAGTCAATGACATTGTCAGGAAATCAGTGGAGTCAACAAAGCATTTTTATTAAGAGAATAGCAGAGAGCAATCAGAAGCCAGCATTAAAGACTAAAATTCAGTCAGATTAGCTTGGACCAGACTTGACATGATATGAAGAAATGTGAATGATAGGAACAAGCTAGCAATTGAGTTCACAGGAGGTAGAATCAATAGCTGAGTCTGGAATACAGACAGAACAGCTACACAAGTATAGACAGCAGGGAATTCAAGTGAACCACACAATTGCCAAGAGAATGGATCAGATTGCTAGATAGAAGGAGTTCAAGAGGTGAAGAAGTGATCAAACAGGAATGCTCCCCCTGTCTAGATGCAATGGAATATCCTTTTTGGTTTTTCAAATATTATGACATGCACTACTCTTCAAATGCAACAACAGATAAACTCCCCCTAACAAGGTGCATGATATGCAATACCAACAGTCTTGAGTGCATCAGATTTTTCAATGGCAGCATATGCAAATTCAGTCTATCATTAAAAAGCAAATCATGTATGAGGAGAGTTCAGAAAATTTAAATCTGACAATGCTGAACATTAAAGAATGTGCAAAAACAGATTTAACATGTTATGCAGTAAATCTAAGAACAGGAAGTGCAGAGAATCTACCTGAAAGGGGCTTTATCAACTTGGGTGCCTTGGTTTAATTTACCCCTCTTTATTCCTCAGTCCAAGGCACACCTGCAAAGTTTTTGATCATTTTGATCCTGCAGGGACCCAAGCAGCTTTGGGTCCTGCGTTAGCCCTGACAGGTGTTCTAAACAAATTCTTAGCAGCATGGTCATCATGATCCATCGGGTAGCAATTGTCCATAGAGTGACCATACTTTCCACAATATCTACATGATGTGACTGGTTTCTGGTTCTTATGATGCATAGTAACAGCAGTATGAGGTTTATAAACATGATCATAAGATTTTCTGTTGTATGCATGAACAGTTTGATTCTTATTCTTAATCAGCCAACATTCAGCAGATTTGTGACCTTGCTTACCATAGTTATAGCATGAAAATTTCACAGGTCGTTTTGCAGGAAATTTGATAATATGGGGGTTAACAGAATTCTTCTGCACATGCCAATAGTCCTTGACTGTATGGCCATTCTTCCCACAGTGAGAGCAAGCAAAAGATTTTCTTCTATGAAAACCATTTTTACCCCAAGTGGATCCAAACCAGCACTCAGCAGCCTTGTGCCCAGGCTTATTGCAGTTAAAGCACACAATGTGCTGACTAGACTTGTGTTTAGTTCCATATGGACCATGAAGATGCATGGAAGACCTGGCATGCAATTTATTATCTTCTTTCATGATAAAGCATTCATTCATGAGATGACCATACTTACCACAACAATAACATGAAGCATCAGGCTTCCTAGTAGCATGGTTTCTATCAGAAAAATTTCTAGAATGTAATGTTCCACTAGCATGCTCATCCTTTAACATTAATCTGCAATCTTCCATTATGTGACCTGCCTTCCCACAATAATAACATGAACTCTTTTTAATATGAGTGTGTGAGAGATCACGTGACTTGTGTGCAGCATTCTTAGTACTAACAGAGACATCTTTCTCCTTTTTCAGTGAATTTTCATTCTTTTTCAGTTTTTGAATTTGTTCTGCAGATTTGGGTTTCACAGTGAATTTTTGTGCAGTGAATTGAAACACAGAAGAACCAGAGGTTTTGTTTTGATCAGAAGCTTTTACAAACACAGTGGAAATTTTGTTCCCATTGATCCTTTTATTTGTCGGACTGTAACCCAGTCCCTTTCTCTGAAAATTATCACTATTTCCAAGAAGCTTATTCAGATTGTCCTTTCCTTTGACAAATTTTGATAGAGAATTTTTCAAATCTTGAATCTCAGAATTTAAGACATCAATATTAGCTTCATATCTGGACAGATCTGTTTCATAGGAAATGACTTGTTGATGCAAGGCATCATTCAGACTTTTGAGTTTTTCAACTTCCTGTTTTAATTTTATTTCATTGTCAGCTTCAAATAGGGACTTGTAAAGATCATCAACTTCTTGTTGAAGGGATGTGATTGTAAGCTCATATCCAGCTATCCTCTGTTCACAGCAAGTGACATTTCCACTCAACATTTGGTTGATGGTTTTTAGATTTGCAATTTCTTGTTCAGCATTCAGCAACTCACTAGAGCTCACCAGGCTTACACTCTTTCCTTTTTCTAAAGTGATTAGCCTCTCAGACATTGCTGAGTTTAGGTGATTCAGCTTATTAATTTCCTCTTTCAGTTTACTGTTCTGCTCTAGGAGTTCATCATCAAACACCCATTCATCTGTTGAAGACTGACATTCATAAAACATTGCTTGCTGTTTGTCGAGATTTTTCTGAAGCTCTAAATTTATTACTCTATCAGCCTCCAGCTTCTCAGAAATCAGTCTATTTTCTTTTTCAAGATTTATAGATTTGTGTTCAAATTCCTTGAGCTGGTTTTTGAGTCTTTCATTTTCAGATTTCATGTTTTCCAATTCAGAGTTGACAAGCTCTAAGTTTCTCACCAGTTTTTCATTTTGAACAGCATCATTGTTATGAGCTTGATCATCATCAGTTAAGCTAAGTCTTTCCTTTAGTTCAGCAATTTCACAAACAAGCTCTTGATTCTCCTTTTTGTGTAATCCAATTTGTTTCATAAGAGTTTGTTTTTCAGATTTCAAATGATCTAAATCTGAACTAATAGAATCAAAATCTGTTAACTGTCTTCTAAATATGTCATTTTCAATTTTAGAATTTCAGGGTTTTCACCTCGAGATTTAGCATCCACATGTTTCTTTAGCTTCTTTATCAGTTTTTTATTCTTCTTCCCTAGTTTTTCATAGGATTCTAACAGATTGGCATAGGCATCTTCCCAGTTGTCTAAAGTGTAACTAGAGAAAGGATTGGTTACCTCTTCAGCATCTTTGAATTCATCTTGATCACTGCCATGGTTGCTCTTGTTAGCCATCAGGCAGCAGTCCTCATTTCTCCTCTGAGCTAGCTTCAGCTTATCCAGAATGTCCTTAGCGGACCTGCAGTCATAAAAACAAGAATGTAGAGCCTTGTTAGTAGCTTCTTTCATTAGATTCAAAACTCTTTGATTCTCTCCATGTCTTGATCTGTGACTGTCAGTCCATTTGGACTCTTTCTTTGGTAGTCTAGAGGACCATGTGAGATTAACTTCCACAGATCCGGATCCATCAATTTCACATAGTTATGGAGACTGCTAACCCATGAGTTAAACTCAGACCCATTGAAAACCGGTGGAGAACCCATTGAATAAATCGGCATACAGATCAATGCACCAGAGGGTAAGTTCAGAAATGCACCAAAGATGACATGATCCTCTGCAGATTGTTGGATCTGATCAGTCAGAGACCCGCTCTGATATCAATTGATAGGGTGCAAGGCCCGGATACAGAGGGGGAATGAATGTATCCCTCTTCAAATATCGCCTAATTAAAACTCTAATGCTCAGATATGCGGAATTAAAAATAGTTGCAGAAATAAACTGATAATACTTAGAAGGATCAAAGCAAGACAACCATTTTATTAGCTCTCACACGATCCTAAGCAAGCATCTAATGTGCGTAGCAATGAAAAGAACACATAAGGGAAAACAAACCACACGAGAACACCAAGATTTTTTAGGTGGTTCGGTCCACAGACCTACGTCCACCCCTCACTCCAAACCGGAGTGAGGCTTCCACTAGCAAGGCTAGAACAGCAGACTCAATCTGCAAACAATTGTTGCCAAATAGCTTGACCAGGGGAACAACCTCCCCTCTTCCTCCCAACCGGAGGGAACCACTAGTGACACCCATTCACTAGCAAACCAGAGACTGAAGTCTCTCTTCCTCCAGACCAGGAGGGAACACCTGGACTTGCAACCCACAAGACCAGAACCGGAGACGAATCTCCCTTCCTCCAAACCGGAGGGGAACTGCTAGTGACAGCCCGTCACTGGCAAACCAGAGATCACAGATCTCTCTTCCTCTGCGAACCCAGAGGGAACCCACAAGTGACTCCCAGCCACTTGCAACCCAGAGGTCTCAGACCTCCCTTCCTCCAAACCGGAGGGGAACAACCAGTGACACCCAGTCACAGGCAACTAGAGACGCAAGTCTCTCTTCCTCCAAACCGGAGGGAACCCGACCTCACACTAGAGGATCGGAAGAACAACTATGAACAGTTAAAAAGAGAAAACAAAAATGCAGCAACTGAAAGCTGGAAAAAGAAATGCACAAGGTAGCTCTCGCAGGAGCAAACTGGATTGGATATGATCCAAAGTCCAGTGATGACAAACGAAGCTTCTCTTCTTCTTCACGAGCTCTCCATCTCTCTTTCTTTTTCTTCTTCTGCTCTCTCACTCTGGCTCTTAGCTTCTCTCTTCTTTCTTTCTTCTTCTTCTGCTCTCTCACTCTCTGCAGCTCTTTCCTTCTATCTCGATCACTCGATCAATCTTCTTCTGATGGAAGAAGCTTCGCATTTATAGCAGCATCAATTAGGGCGTTGTCCTCGGATCACGTGCCAGGTGCCAACCTCGGATCACGTGCCCTTCATAGGCTTCATGAACAGTACCTGTCACACAGTCATAAGAAAATAATCAGAAGGATGTACAGACTTGCTGGGTAACTGAAGACCACCGTGTACAGACTTAGTGTGAAGGATAGAATGTATAGACTTAGAAATAAGGAGTGTACAGACTTTAGCTTGAAGAACGTTCAGCCTTTGAGTGCTGAAGAGTGTACAGACTTGCTGAAGAGTGTTCAGCCTTTGAGTGTTGAAGTGTGTACAGACTTGCTGAAGAGTGTTCAGCCTTTGAGTGCTGAAGTGTGTACAGACTTGTTTGATCGTGCATGCTACAATGTGTAGACTTAGTATTTGTGCAGAAGACAATGTATAGACTTATGAACTGATGCAGACACAGGCTGTGTATTGAAAGTGAATGCAATGCAGACACACAAGAGTGTATAGACTTGAAGGCTTGATAACGAGTGTATAGACTTGAAGTGTGAATGTGCGTGCTAGAAGCAATGTATGGACTTGATGAGTGCAGGGCAGACAATGTATGGACTTGCAGCGCGTGCAGGACATGCAGTGTATAGACTTGGAGGCAAAGGCTGGAGTGTGACGGATGTATAGACTTTAGAAGACGAAGCATGCACAGGCCAGCAATGTACAGAGTTTGCCAATGTGAGACACTGTACAGACTTTGATGCCCAAATGCAATGTATGGACTTGCAGCGCGTGCAGGGCATGCAGTGTATAGACTTGGAAAGCTTGCAGGGTATGTAGTGTATAGACTTGGAAAGCTTGAAGCATAGACACGCTGCAATGTATAGACTTGAGTGAGACGCTGAGTGACACGATGGATGTACAGACTTTGAAAGATGATGCATTGTAGGCTAACGCTGTACAGAATTTGATAGCGTGAGACGCTGAACGAGACGGTCGGATGTACAGACTTGAACGTGTGTGTGCTAGATAGATGAATGCAGATGTACAGACTTTATGTGATGCCATCCGAAGCATGTATAGACTTGAACCCAGAGACGCTGCATGAGATGATGCATGAGACGATGCATTGTATAGACTTATGTTATGCAATGTTCACACTGTACAGACTTTAAGAGACGATGCACTGCACAAGCCAACCGATGTACAGACTTGAAGAAATGCATGCTACATTGCAATGTATAGACTTAGTGCAATGCAAAGGCTGTATGGACTTAGCATGCAATGCAAAGGCTGTATAGACTTAGCGTGCTTCAAAGCAACCATGTGCAGACTCTACCGATGTACAGACTTAGTGTTCTGAACGTAGGTAAAGCTAGGGAATGTATAGACTTTGGCTAAGCAAGCTACAGGGCCGATGTACAGACTTGAGCTAAGCAAGCTACAGGGCCGATGTATAGACTTGAGCTAAGCAATGCTTGAACAATGTGGCGATGTACAGACTTGGCCAATGTGCAGACTTGAATGCAAGATGACGATGTGTAGACTTGGCCAATGCTGTGAACAATGAATAGACTTTGAGTGACCTTATGCAAAGGCAATGTACATACTTGATGCACGAACTGTGCACATGAATGAAAAGCACTGTGTAGACTTGTGTGCATGCAAGTGAGCGATGTACAGACTTGATGGTTGTGTGAGCATGCAGTGTATAGACTTGCGTGATATGCCTTAGACAGACGCACGATGTACAGACTTGATGCACGAACTGTGCACATGAATGAAGACCACTGTGTAGACTTGTGTGTTCATGCTGCAATGAAATGTGTAGACTTTCTATGTTGCTACAATGTGTAGACTTGGCATATGCATGAAGATTACATCAGAGAATTTATGGACTTGCTGTATGCATGAACTACCCTGTACAGTTCATAAGCCCAAAGAAGAACAATCATTCAGACACAGATTCATGATATGCAAAGCTGTATGAACTGACATGATATATGCCCATAGCAGAAAAATCAATCAGATGTTCATGATATGCTATCATCAAAATCATAGAGTTGAAAATCATGTCACAGATATTCAGATAACTCATAGTGTTTGCTATCATCAAAATCACATAGTTGAAAATCATGTCACAGAAGTTCAGATAACTCATAGTGTTTTCTATCATCAAAATCACAGGGGCACAACAGACTTAAGGAAAACCCTTATCAAAATACTCCAAGAGCCAGAAGTCTATGAAGCGCATGCCGCAGAAATGAAGGTGGCCGCCTATGGAGCCTTCTCAGTCGCCATCTCCTTCACGTAGAAAGACATGCTGCTTTCCCCTCTGTGCCACAACCGTCCTCTCTACATGAAGGGGAAGATCAACGGGCATGATGTGAACCAGATCCTAGTGGACACTTGTGCCGCAGTCAACATCATGCCGCTCAAAACATTCAAGTCTCTATATCTGACCCCATACCTCCAGAAGGTTCAAGCGGTTAAGATATCCGACTTCAACCAGAACACCGAGGACGTCCTCGGCCGGGTGGACGTCGATCTGGTGCTCGATGATTTTGCCTCTAAGGCGACATTCTACATCATCGACTCCAACACGTCCTATAAGATGCTACTGGACAGACCCTGGCTCCATGAAAACTGGGTCGTCTCGTCGACTCTCCACCAATGCATCAAGTATGCCAAGGATGGGGAGCAACATAAGGTCTTTGCAGACCTATCGCCGTTCACACCGATAGAATGCAATCTGGCCGACGCTACGCTCTACTTCAAGGGGATTAGTCCCTACCCTGTAATTAAGAGCAAAAGCAACGGTTGGCTCTCAGAGGAAGATGATGATGATCTCTTCTCTGTTGACGAGGAAAAGGCCAAGCTTCATCGGCTGCGCCTCGGCTCTAAGTCAACCTCAGATCACCCTGAGAGACAGCCAGATCGACTTCGAGGCTAATCTTATTATCCAAGCTATTGGCAAAAGTATATGCTTGCCACAAGACTGCATCCAGCTCCGATGTGCATTCGAGGAGCACAGCGTCGAGTCGCTGACAACCCTCATTGTCACCTTCAAGTGACAACATCGAAACAAGAAAAAGGCTAACAGGGACAAACCCATCGTCTTCTACAAGGGAGACATGGTCCCTCAGGCCCCGCCAGATGATGACTTCGGCTGGTCTAGGCAAGCCGATGATACCCCTGAAGCAGTTCAGGTGTGGGGCGACCTGTCGCCGCATATTCAAGAAATGTGTTTGAAGCAACACATTCCCCTGTGGCAAACTCCTGCCCAGCAAAGATACTTCTGTCGACTGCGGGACCCTTCCCAGGTCCGGGGGCAACCCCCGTCCTTTCATAAGGATACCAGGGGACTTGGCTATGACCAAGACCCGGACTTTCGCGTCCACTACGCAGTCAACGTCGTAGGCTTGGCACTACCAGCCGACGACCGAACAAGAGTCGAAGCCAAATTCGACAGCTCCGGGGATGAGTGAGAGGAAATTCTGATCCCGATCTCCGCCAAAGCCAGAACCCCGGCTCAAGCCGTCGGAGAACCTTCTTCACCTCCCATCCAAGACATAGGGGCAGAAGAAGCTTCTCCGGTCTCTCAGCCAGTCGAGGGATCCAGTTCAATAAACCCTCTCAAAGGGGGGGATATCATCGGCCCTAGCAGCGAGGGATTGACAACTTCGCAGGCAACCCCGGAGAGACCTCAACAGCTCCAGTTGACAACTGCTAGCCAGGAGCCGGCGACCCGGATCAATCCTCGATGGATCCCAGCAACAACGGCCCTCCAGTCCCATCGGCGTCAACCGGTGGCTTCGAGAACCAAGAACTACCCGAAGCCGACACTGATGATGAGGATTTCATCGACTTCCAACCCGCTCCTCCCGAGCTGGAGGACGGCGGCCAGGCGACCGTGGATGAGCTCGTTGAAATCAATCTGGGTGAAGGTGACACCCCACAGCCTATGATGGAGGCATCATCCACAACTCCCTTTGGCTAGGGTCTTCTTCACACTCCGGCGTCATTTGAGTTCGGGCCTCTCTCTATAAAGGCCCAATTATCCTTTTTGTGCTATCTATTTGAGTCATTTGATGTAATTTTTATTTTATTTGAGTCACGTCCCTAGGTCTTGCATTTATTTTCCTAAGTTTGAGTGTCATTAGATTGTTTAGTTTGCTATTGGGCCTAATTCTTCGGGCTTGGCCCAAGAGACCCCCCTACCCCTTCGGTTATTTGTCATTGAGTCTTTTGTCAGGGACTTATTGTAAAATGTGGGTTGCCTATATATAGGACCCCATTTCCTTCATTTTGGACTAATGAATGATTCAATGCAAAAGATTTCCAATTGAGTGTTCAAGCTTAGTTCTAATGGTGTGATTCCAACATTGGGTGAGAAGCCCTAGGGGAGAGATTCCCCACCCCACCCTTCTCTCTCTCTCTCCCTCTTTCTCTCTCCTAGGTTCGCCCCCCCCCCCCTCTCTCTCTCCCCCTCCCAACCACTTCCAACCCCCACCTACCCCATTAAAGCCTCTCCACTTCCCATAGCCACCATTACTCCACCCCCTAGTCCCAAGGAAGAATCCTCCCCCATTCCAACACTATCTCCCCCATTCCAACAATATCTTCCCCATTCCAACACAATCACCCCTCTTCCCCACACAATCTCCCAGCTTCCTAAGCCATTTTGAATTTGAAATCCCTTCCCTCCATATTTTGGCCACCCCTCTCTCCTCCCCATATGGCTAGTTCGCCCCTTGTCCTCCACTCCTCTTCACCCATTTGCATCCCCACCGTCACTCACCCCTGCTGAAACCTGCACCCTTTCCCCCCTTCCACCATCTTCCTAACACCATTAGCACCCTTCCAACCCTCCCTCATACTCCCTCCACCATCCTCTACCTCCCCTTCACCCTATAGTTATTGCTTCCCCTTCTTCTTATAGGTCTTTGGAAGCTATACTCAAGTGCAGCTGGCAGTCCAGAAGTTACAGATGAACCTGCAGCTTGAAGCGGCCACCACGACCACACCCCTACGAGTCTGAAGGTCCAAGAGGCATCCACAGAAGCGGCTACCTATCTTCTTCACAATGGCATTGGTTTCAT
This sequence comes from Amorphophallus konjac, assembly GCA_022559845.1. Taxonomy (NCBI): domain Eukaryota; kingdom Viridiplantae; phylum Streptophyta; class Magnoliopsida; order Alismatales; family Araceae; genus Amorphophallus; species Amorphophallus konjac. The sequence goes on along the minus strand of CM040126.1, from coordinate 30,934,846 downwards.
CTTCATCCGAGCTGTGTGCTGCCCAGGAGCTCCGTTCTCCCACAACTACGCAGAGCTGCCCCTGCTGAGTACCAGAACCGGCGTAGAAGCTTCACCACGACGAACCTCGAAAGAATAAGCTCAAGAGCTCTTCTGAAAAGTTCTTCCTCTCCCTGTCTACTTTCCGAATCAAGAAGCAGAACTCCGTTCGGCATTCTGTAGCAGGAGTTATCCATTTTCTCCCTCAGCTATGCAGTTCTGCTACCCACAGTCTGCACCGACCTGTCAACAGTGTTCAGAGTTCTCTGGCCTTCTCCGGCATTGTTTGGCTTCCCCGTCAGTTTTGCGGCGAAGAGGGCTCGTCCACGGTTCCAACGACTCTGACGGTGCTTGATACTGAGTTCGGGAGCTGTCGGGGCATCCTCTGCAACCTGCTGTTGGAAATCAGGAGCTGCCAGTCCGAGAGTCTGCCTCCCTGTTCGGGCCTCCACCCAGACCGGCATCGACGACAGAAGAAACTAACAAAATTTGGACGACTTCCCCTGCCTCCTACGAAGATTTCCCAGGTGGTTTCGCCCCCAACAAAATTCGGTAGCAGCTGCAGCAGTCAACTCTTCAGTCACCTGTCAGCACCCACAGAACCGGGCAGAATCGGCAACCTCCCGTCTTCGGTGTTCCTTTCTCCAATTCCCCTCCCCACTTGGCCGGTTGAAGGCCCCTCCCTGCGTGGAGGTAGTTTTGGCTGTAATATCCATTAACCCCCACCCCAAGAACCCCCTCCTGCGAGAGGAGTAGTGTTGTAATTGGATTGAGTAGGTCAAGCTACACCGCCGCGGCGTGTGGGGATCCACTCACCTCCCCGCTCGCCCTCGTCTCCGAGCGGGACCGGTTTCTTCAAACCGGTCGAGTAAGTGCTCAAACCTCACTCCCTTTAGTGCTTGTCTTTCAATATTATTTCTTAGTTCCGCTGGCCGTGAGAGTGAGAGCTTGATCCTCAAGCCCCGTTGTCTTGAGTGATCACCGTGGGAAGAGAGTAACCGGTGCCATTGGCACTTTGTCGGCCCCATTGAATTGGGCATCCACATCCATTGGGAATCAAATCTTGGCCTTGCTGGCCCTCTACCAGCAAGGGTCCAACCCCTCAACCTCACCTTGGCATTGCCAAGTTACCCCGGGACTTGGGTGAGCGACGGGAGAGCGGTGGCCCAAATTGGCCCTTTTGATTGTGAATGTGCTTGCTTGTCTAAGTCCTAGGGTGTGTCACATCAATTGGTATCAGAGCAAGTCTTTGACTTGTCTCTATCAAGTCTAAGTCCTAGGACCTTTGCATGGTGTGTCCAACATCAATTGCCCCTTGTCTTGCATGTCCACCCGTAGTGGTGCTAGTTACCGACCCGATCCTTCATCTTCAATTCCACCCATGGATCCCAATCCTCAACTCAATCAAGATGCTCCTAGGGAGGAACCTCAAGGCCAAATGAATAGGGTAGATACTGCCCTTACAAACATTCTTGCCCAACTTGAGTCCCTTTCCACTCGAATTGCTCGGCTAGAAGAGCATGAGTTCCACCCAAGGAACAATGAGCCTAGAGTCAACCCTCCACATGTTGAACCTCATAGGGAAGACCCCCATCCAAGGAATAATGAACCAAGAGTTCATCCACCACATGGTGAGTTACATAGGAATGAGTTCCACCCAAGGAACAATGACCCAAGAGTCCACCCACCACATGTTGAGCCTCATAGGGACGAGTTCCACCCAAGGAACAATGGACCAAGAGCCCATCATCCACATGCTGAAATTTATAGGGAGGACTTGGATCTTGACCCCTATCATGACTATGAGAGACCCCGCCACCATCACATTCATGAAAGACGTCCACGGGACGACCCGGATGACCCTCTCTTAAGGATGATTAAAGTAGAGGCCCCAAACTTTGATGGTTCCCATGAGCCAAGTGTCTACTTAGAATGGAAAACCGCCATGGACCAATATTTTGAATGGTACCCTATGTCCGATCAAAGGAGGGTAAGGTTGGCTAAAATGCATCTCATCAAATTAGCCAAAACTTATTGGTTAAACCAAGAGGGTCTAAGAAGGATTAGGCGGGAAGAGCCTATTGACACTTGGGAGGGTATGAAGAACCAACTTAGGAACAAATACCTCCCCCAATCCTACCATCAAATGCTCTTAGATGAATGGCAAAGCCTCACCCAAGAGGGGAAGACCCTGGTTGAATATATTGAGAAGTTTGACTCCTATCTTTTGAAGTGTGGAGTTCATGAGGACCCGGCCGTTACCTTGTCCCGCTTTAGGAATGGGCTTCAAAGTCACATCAAGAGAGAGATTTTCATGAGAGATGTTGATAACCTTGAGCTAGCTTATCAAATAGCTAGGGATGTAGAAAGATTCTCTAGGATCCCTCGATTTGCTACTCCCCGACCGGCCGATCCCAAAAACATGGAACCACGACCCATTCCGGCCACACCCATGAAAGCCCCTAATCCAAGTGGGAGTGCCCCATTAAGGCCTTACAACCCTCCTCTCCCCATCACTCCAAACAAGCCCACCCCTAGTCACCCCCTCCCACGGAGGGAAGACAATCCAAAGGCCCAAATGTAGGAACCACTCCTGGTAGCGGGTGTCAACAATGCTATAGGTGCCAAGGGTTTGGCCACTTTGCGGGGCAATGTCCATCCAAGGGATTATCTAGCATACTTATTGAGGAAGAAGCTCCACCCCAAAAGGAACTTGAGAGTGTTGTTGAGGACCATGAAGCCTCACTAGATTGGGAAGAGGAGTATGAAACCCAATACCTAGAATCGGGTCTAGATCACACCACTCCATCTACCAACTCCTATCTAGGAGTGATTAGATGCACCCTCACCAAACCCCAAGAAGAGGATTGGCGTCGAACCTCAATCTTTCACACCTTTGTTAAGCTAGGGAGTCATGTAAGAAAGGTGATCCTAGATAGCGGAAGTTGTGTCAATGCCGTATCACCCGATACCGTCAAGCTTCTTGGGCTTGCCATCACCCCTCACCCAAGTCCATACCGAGTCTCATGGATCAACAACAACTCCATCCCGGTCAACACCCAATATCTTGTGCCCCTCACCTTCTCTTCATACCATGGTCAAATATGGTGTGATGTCATACCCATGGAAGCAGGTAGCATCCTACTAGGAAGACCTTGGCTTTATGATGTAGATGCCACCATCTTGGGTAGGAGCAACATATGCACCTTTGAACATGAGGGTAAGACTATCCGTCTTAACCCCTCCCCACCATGTCCCATGACCAAGAGGGACACTCTCCCTCAAGGACACCACCCCACCACCACACAAGTCTCAGGGAACTCCACCCTCCAACCCCATCCCTCACCCAAACTCCCAAACAAAGTGGAACCTCGGGGTTGACCAAGGGTCTTCATCTCATCACTAGGAAAGAACTTGAAGAGGAGATAGATCAAGGAGTACCTCTATGTGCGGTGATCATTTGCCTAGGAGAACCCACTCCCACCAACCCACATCCCATAGAAATCCAACAACTCCTAGAAGAATTCCATGATGTGTTCCCAACGGAGCTCCCAGACCAACTTCCCCCCATGCGTGATGTGCAACACGCAATTGATCTAGTCCCGGGGGCCACTCTCCCAAACCTTCCTCATTATCGCCTCAATCCCACGGAACATGCCGAACTTCGGAGGCAAATAGAGGAACTCATTAGGAAGGGCTTCATTCGCATAAGCAAAAGTCCATGTGCCGTCTCGGCCCTTCTAACTCCCAAGAAGGATGGGTCTTGGCGGATGTGTGTGGATAGCCAGGCTATTAATAAGATCACCGTCAAGTACAGGTTCCCCATCCCTAGGCTTGATGACATGCTTGATATGTTAGCCGGAGCCACAATTTTCTCCAAAATTGACCTTAAGAGTGGCTATCACCAAGTTAGGATAAGGCCCGGGGATGAGTGGAAAACGACTTTCAAAACCAAAGATGGTCTCTTTGAATGGTTAGCCATGCCTTTTGGGCTTTCAAATGTCCCAAGTACTTTCATGCGTCTTATGACGGAGGTCCTTAGGCCTTTCATTGGGATCTTTCTAGTGGTCTACTTTGATGATATACTCATCTACAGTCAATCCCAAGAGGCCCACCTTGACCACCTTAGGCAAGTTTGTATCGTCCTCCGACAAGAGAGCCTATTTGCCAACTTAGGAAAGTGCCACTTCATGACCACATCCATCACCTTCCTAGGATTTGTGGTGTCCACCAAAGGTGTCTCCATGGACCCCGACAAGGTCCAAGCTATTCTTGATTGGCCGGAACCCCACACCCTTCATGAGGTCCGAAGTTTCCATGGATTGGCAACATTCTATAGGAGGTTTATTCGTGGATTTAGCACTATCACTGGCCCAATCACCGATTGTCTCAAGAAGGGGACTTTTGTGTGGACCAAATCAGCCTCTAAAGCTTTCCAAGAACTTAAGGAGAAGTTGACCCAAGCTCCGGTCCTATGCCTTCCCGATTTCTCTAAAGTCTTTGAAGTCACATGTGATGCATCCGGGATAGGGATAGGAGGGATCCTTAGTCAAGAGGGACACCCGGTAGCCTTCTTTAGTGAGAAGCTATGTGATGCTAGGACAAGATACTCCACTTATGATAAGGAGTTCTATGCCGTGGTACAGTCCCTCCGACATTGGAGGCACTACTTGTTGCCCAAAGAATTTGTCATCTTTTCCGACCATGAGGCTCTCAAATACCTCAACTCCCAACAAAAGCTAAATGCCTGACATGCCCGATGGGTTGAGTTCATCCAATCCTACACTTTTGTCATCAAACACAAAGCTGAGAGTGAGAATCGAGCGGCGGATGCCCTTAGTAGGAAAGTTTCCTTGTTATCCACTATCCAAGTGGAAGTGAGCGGATTTGATAGGATCAAGGATGAGTACCCTAGCTGCCCCGAATTTGGGCACATCCATACCACCTTGACCACCCATTCTAGCACGGAACATGAGGGATTTGTCTTAGAGGATGGGTTCCTCTTCAAGGGACCAAAGCTTTGCATCCCACGGACCTCACTCCGTGACTTCTTGATTTGGGAATTACATGCGGGAGGGCTAGCTGGTCATTTTGGAGTCCACAAAACCATTGCTCTAGTTGAGGGACAGTTTTATTGGCCAAGTCTCAAGAGAGATGTCGGCAAGATAGTGGGTCAATGCTGAACATGTGCTTCGGCCAAACAGGTGAAGCAAAACACTAGCCTCTATACCCCACTTCCCATCCCCGACCGGCCATGGCAAGACTTAAGCATGGACTTTGTGCTAGGATTACCCAAGACTCAAAGAAGGCATGACTCCATCTATGTGGTGGTTGATAGGTTTTCCAAAATGGCCCATTTCATCCTATGCTCCAAAACCTCCGATGCCTCCCATGTGGCCCGATTGTTCTTTGATGAGGTTGTCCATCTCCATGGATTACCCAAGACCATAGTCTCCGATAGAGATGTCAAGTTCACTAGCTACTTTTGGAAAACTCTTTGGCACTTAATGGGTACCCTCCTCAAATTCTCACAGCCTACCATCCTCAAACTGATGGCCAGACCGAAGTTGTCAATCGGAGCCTTGGGAACCTTCTTAGGTTTCTTGTTGAGGATCGCCCCGAAAATTGGGATCTCATCTTACCACAGGCCGAATTTGCATATAACAACTCCATCAATAAGTCCATAGGGATGAGTCCATTTGAAGCCGTGCATGGGTACAAGCCAAGAAAGCCTTCCGATCTCATTCCGCTTCCCCAGCATGCTAGAGTGTCCATTTCGGTCGAGTCTTTTACACAACATATTAGAGAATTGCATGAAGAAATTCGCAAGCACATCAGCAAAAAGAATGAGGCTTATAAAAGGCTGGCCGACTCTCATCGGCGTCACCAAGAATTCCATGTGGGTGACTTTGTGATGGTAAGGACGGAGAGGCTCTGCCCGGGAGCCATCTCTAAACTGAGGCCACGTGGGGCTGGTCCCTTCCAGGTCTTGAGGCGCATTGGTGCAAATGCCTACGAGTTAGATCTCCCTGAGGAATATGGAATAAGTCCCACATTCAATGTCGCCGACCTAGTGCCATATAAGGGACCCACGGTGGTACCTAGTGAGAAGATTGAGCCTACTTCTTCCCTTGAGAGAGCACCCACCTGTGAGGAGAGACCACCAGCCAAGAGAGCCCAGCGTGAACGTATTGAACAAATATTGGATGAACAAGTCACTATCACTCGGAGCAAGGTATATGAGCGCTATCTCGTCAGGTGGAAGGATCGGCCTCCTTCGGAGGATTCTTGGGTGAGTCGGGAGGATCTCCAGCAGTTGGATACGGACCTCCTCGAGCAGTACCACAGCCGGATGGACCCCTACTCGACGGAGTCGAGCTCTTCACAGTCCAGGGGATTTGATGGAGGCATCATCCACAACTCCCTTTGGCTAGGGTCTTCTTCACACTCCGGCGTCATTTGAGTTCGGGCCTCTCTCTATAAAGGCCCAATTATCCTTTTTGTGCTATCTATTTGAGTTATTTGACGTAATTTTCATTTTATTTGAGTTATGTCCCTAAGTCTTGCATTTATTTTCCTAAGTTTGAGTGTCATTAGATTGTTTAGTTTGCTATTGGGCCCAATTCTTCGGGCTTGACCCAAGAGACCCCCCTACCCCTTCGGTTATATGTCATTGAGTCTTTTGTCAGGGACTTATTGTAAAATGTGGGTTGCCTATATATAGGACCCCATTTCCTTCATTTTGGACTAATGAATGACTCAATGCAAAAGATTTCCAATTGAGTGTTCAAGCTTAGTTCTAATGGAGTGATTCCAACATTGGGTGAGAAGCCCTAGAGGAGAGATTCCCCACCCCACCCTTCTCTCTCTCTCTCTCCCTCTTTCTCTCTCCTAGGTTCCCCCCCTCTCTCTCTCCCCCTCCCAACCACTTCCAACCCCCACCTACCCCATTAAAGCCTCTCCACTTCCCATAGCCACCATTACTCCACCCCCTAGTCCCAAGGAAGAATCCTCCCCCATTCCAACACTATCTCCCCCATTCCAACAATATCATCCCCATTCCAACACAATCACCCCTCTTCCCCACACAATCTCCCAGATTCCTAGGCCATTTTGAATTTGAAATCCCTTCCCTCCATATTTTGGCCACCCCTCTCTCCTCCCCATATGGCTAGTTCGCCCCTTGTCCTCCACTTCTCTTCACCCATTTGCATCCCCACCGTCACTCACCCCTGCTGAAACCTGCACCCTTTCCCCCCTTCCACCATCTTCCTAACACCATTAGCACCCTTCCAACCCTCCCTCATACTCCCTCCACCATCCCCTACCTCCCCTTCACCCTATAGTTATTGCTTCCCCTTCTTCTTATAGGTCTTTGGAAGCTATACTCAAGTGCAGCTGGCAGTCCAGAAGTTACAGATGAACCTGCAGCTTGCAGCGGCCACCACGACCACACCCCTGCGAGTCTGAAGGTCCAAGAGGCATCCACAGAAGCGTCTTCCTGTCTTCTTCACAATGGCATTGGTTCCATCTTCATCCGAGCTGTGTGCTACCCGGGAGCTCCGTTCTCCCACAACTGCGCAGAGCTGCCCCTGCTGAGTACCAGAACAGGAGTAGAAGCTTCACCACGAGGAACCTAGGAAGAATCAGCTCAAGAGCTCTTCTACAAAGTTCGTCCACTCCCTGTCTACTTTCAGAATCAAGAAGTGGAACTCCGTTCGGCATTCTGTAGCAGGCGTTATCCATTTTCTCCCTCAGCTACGCAGTTCTGCTACCCACAGTCTGCACCAACCTGTCAGCAGTGTTCAGAGTCCTCTGGCCTTCTCTGGCATCGTTTGACTTTCCTGTCAGTTTTGCGGTGAAGAGGGCTCGTCCACGGTTCCAACGACTCTGACGGTGCTTGATACCGAGTTCGGGAGCTGTCGGGGCATCCTCTGCAACCTGTTGTTGGAAATCAGGAGCTGCCAGTCCGAGAGTCTGCCTCCCTGTTCGGGCCTCCACCCAGACCGGCATTGACGACAGAAGAAACTAACAAAATTTGGACAACTTCCCCTACCTCCTACGAAGATTTCCCAGGTGGTTTCGCCCCCAACAAAATTCGTTAGCAGCTGCAGCATTCAACTCTTCAGTCACCTGTCAGCACCCACAGAACCGGGTAGATTCGGCAACCTCCCGTCTTCGGTGTTCCTTTCTCCAATTCCCCTCCCCGCTTGGCTGGCTGAAGGCCCCTCCCTGCGTGGAGGTAGTTTTGGCTGTAATATCCATTAACCCACACCCCAAGGTCCCCCTCCTGCGAGAGGAGTAGTGTTGTAATTGGATTGAGCAGGTCAAGCTACACCGCCGCGACGTGTGGGGATCCACTCGCCTCCCCGCTCGCCCTCGTCTCCGAGCGGGACCGATTTCTTCAAACCGGTGGAGTAAGTGCTCAAACCTCACTCTCTTTAGTGCTTTTCTTTCAATATTAGTTCTTAGTTCCGCTGGCCGTGAGAGAGAGAGCTTGATCCTCAAGCCCCGTTGTCTTGAGTGATCACCGTGGGAAGAGAGTAACCGGTGCCATTGGCACTTTATCGGCCCCATTGAATTGGGCATCCACATCCATTGGGAATCAAATCTTGGCCTTGCTGGCCCTCTACCAGCAAGGGTCCAACCCCTCAACCTCACCTTGGCATTGCCAAGTTACCCCGAGACTTGGGTGAGCGACGGGAGAGCGGTGGCCCAAATTGGCCCTTTTGATTGTGAATGTGCTTGCTTGTCTATGTCCTAGGGTGTGTCACATCAGCCTACATTCATCAGCGCTCTCCTCACCGAGGCAGAGAAGCGGGATTACAAGCAACTCCTGCTTGAACACAAGGATTGCTTCGCCTGGACATACAAGGAGATGCCAGGCCTAGATCCCTCCGTAGCGGAGCATGATCTAGCCATTTCTCCCTCAGTTGCTCCGGTCAAGCAACCTCAGCGGCGCATGTGCCATGAGCTGGAGCTCCAGGTTTTGGCCGAAGTTCATAAAATGGCGGAGGTCGACTTCATCGAGCTGTGCATCTACCCGATCTGGCTCGCCAATTTAGTTCCAGTCAAGAAGAAGAATGGTCAAGTCTGCATCTGCGTCGACTTCCGAGACCTCAACAAAGCCTGTACAAAGGACGACTTCCCAGTCCCAATTACAGAAACGATGGTCGGTATGACCACCGGTCATGAAGCCTTGTCTTTTATGGACGGGTCGTCCGGTTATAATCAAATCCAGATGTCCCTTAAAGACAAGAGCCACACAGCCTTCAGATCCCCTACGGGGATTTTCAACTACAAACGCATGCCCTTCGATTTGAAGAATGCCGACGCTACTTACCAAAGGGCCATGACCAAAATATTCGACGAGATGCTACACAACATCGTCGAATGCTATGCCGACGACCTCGTCGTCAAGACTAAAAGGCGCGAAGACCATTTGCGCGACCTTCGCCAGGTCTTCGAGCATCTCCGGTAATATGGGCTCAAGATGAACCCCATGAAATGCGCCTTCGGCATATCCAGCGGCAAATTTCTCGGCTTCGTCGTTAGGTACCGAGGAATCGAGGTGGATCCCAGCAAGATCAAAGCAATCCGGGAGCTCCCACCACCCAGCAACATCACCGAGCTCAGGTCTTTCCAAGGGAGGCTGACCTACATTCGGAGGTTCATCTCTAACCTCTCCGGTCGATGCGCGCCTTTCAGCAAGCTGATGAAGAAAGACTCCCTGTTCACATGGGACTCAGAATGCCAAGCGGATTTTGAGCAAATCAAGGAGTACCTCCTTACTCCCCCAGTGCTGGGGGCACCAATCAAGGGTAAACCTCTCATCCTTTACATTTCCGCCATGGACGCTTCGCTAGGAGCTCTGTTGGCGCAAATCCATGAAGAAGGTAAAGAGTAACCCCTCTATTACCTCATCCGGAAGCTAATCGGTGCCAAGTACCGCTACTCCCCCATGGAGAAGGTTTGCTTGGCACTGGTGTTCGCAGTTAAGAAGCTGCGGCATTACCTCCTGTCTCATCGAGTCGAGCTTATATCCAAGCACGACCCTCTGAAGTATCTCCTTCGGCGACCTGTCCTCTCAGGCAGACTGGGAAGGTGGGCTCTCCTGTTGATGGAGTACGACATTACTTACGTCCCTAGGAAAGCAATCAAGGGACAAGGTATGGCTGAATTCTTGGCAGCCCATCCAGTGCCAGACGATTCACCCTTCAACTCGGAGCTCCCGGACGAGGAGTCCCTTGCTAATCAATCGCAACAACCGGTCAAACAGAGCAGAGATGTCTTGCATTACTGGCAGCAAAGCTCTCTCACAACCACTACTGCTCAATCATAACAACCAGTGGAGCAGAGCGGAGATGTCTTGCATTATTGGCAGCCAAGCGCTCTCACAACCAGCGTGCCTTGCTGAGAGCTCTACTTCGATGGTGCTTCCCGAGGGATCACCCGGAGCAACCAGGATCCAGCCACCACTGCAGGTGCCGGCATTGTCTTCCTGACCCCTTATGGTGGAGTTTTGTACAACTCTAGTGCCCTTATGAAGTCCCTGACCAACAACGAAGCTGAGTATGAAGCTCTACTCATTGGGCTCCAGATGGCTCTCCACATGGGCATTAAATGCCTCAAAGCCTACGGGAACTCCCAGCTGATAGTCCGGCAGGTCCTCGGCATTTACGATGTGCGGAAGCCAGAATTGGTTCCATACCATACCGCCATCACCAGGTTAACCCAGAAGTTCTATTTCTTCGAAATAGATCACATCCCCAGGAGCAGCAACGCTCAGGCAGATGCCTTAGCAAAATTGGCCGTGGCCATCAAGCTCCCGCCCGAGGGCGAGGTCGACATCGTCATCAAGCATAGAAGGTTGATGCCAAGTTCACTCGAAGACAACACCAGTCTCACCATTTATGAGGTCCACGACCTTGACCAGAATACTCCTCAAGAAGGAGAAGATTGGTGACAGCCGATCATAAAATTCAAGAAAGGGTGGCTCCCTCCTGACCGAGCTCAAAGGGTCCAACTACTCCACCGAGCAACCTCTTACGAATTGATTGGCAACACCCTGTATCGGCTTGTCCACGAGAAGGACAAATTCATTCTCCTGAGATGTGTCTCCCTCGTCGAGGCTCGAGACATCATGCAGGAGGTCCACTACAGATTGTGCGGTGCACACCAGGTCGGAGATCGGATGAAGCACAACATTAAGCTCAAAGGCTTCTACTGGCCGACCATGTACATGGACTACATCCAGTATGCCCGTACATGCCATCAATGCCAAGCCTTTGGCCCAGTACCCAGAAGACCTCCCAACCCACTGCGTCCTACGGCCCCCACTTGGCCATTCGCTGAATGGGGCATGGACATTGCGGGTCCTTTCCCGGCCGTCACTAACTACTTCTCTCGTTGGGCGGAGGCTCTACGCTTGCGAGAGGTCACCAGCGAAATCTTTGCTAGATTCATCCGGCACAACATCATATACCGACTCGGTACTCCCAGTCGCATAGTGTCCGACAACGGGACACCTTTCAAGTATAAGGCCATATACCAGTTAGCGGCCAAATTCCACATCGATTGGAGAACCTCTTCGGTCTACAACCCCCAGGCTAATGGCTTAGCGGAAGCCTTTAATAAAATCCTCTGTAAGCTCCTGGCTAAGATGGTTAGCCACCGGAAACACGATTAGGGTGAAAAGGTCTTCAAAGTATTATGGGCCTATCGGACGGTCTACAAAACCCCCTTGGGGTGCTCGCCGTTCTCCCTTGCTTACGGGGTAGAAGTAGTTATCCCCATCGAAGTCCAGTTAGCCTCTTATCGTGTGGCAATCCACATCGGCCTTGCCAGTCCTGACGAAGACGAGTACTGGAGAAGGCTAGAAGAGCTAGCCGATCTAGAAGGCAAGCGACTTGAAGCCTACAAACACCTGCAAGTATACCAGGCTCGCATGGCTCGGGCCTATGATAAGCTCGTCAAGCAGCGAGCTTTCAAGCAAGGTGACCTTGTCATGATCAAGGAAAAAGAAGTCATGGCAGGGCACTCCAGTGAAAAACTACAGCCAAATTGGCGAGGACCGTATATCATCCAGAATGTCTATGAGGGTGGGGCCTACACGGTTGTCGATCACAAAGGTCATAGACCGTTCCCGCCTATCAACGGCAAACACATGAAGCTATACTATGCACCAGCGCACGAGTTCGCGCGCCAGCCAGACTAAGGCGCACGTCCCAGCTACCACCAATAAGGCCGGTCCTCCCCTGCGAGGGGTCTAACTGGCCAATTCTCCCATTCTGTAATTCCCAGTCAAGCACCCCAACCCGGTTCCCAGAACCGTCGCCAGGTGTCCTTGAGGGCTAATCTCCTGCCCTCGTTCCCGTCACCACAAAAGCGCGGGCACTCCTACACCGGCACCAGTCTAGCCGTTAGGCTCCCAAGTAAGTAAAAAATAAAAAATAAAAATAATGGGGTTAAAAATAGAGATGCCCCGGCAGACCCAGTCATTCTCACCACGATGGTGTGGCTGGGGACAAAAATGCCAGCAACCCGGCTGAGGTGGAAACCCGAGAGGGCGCCTTAGGCAAAATCAGGAAACCCCTCGACGTGAAAACCCGTAAGGGCGCGTCGAAAAAAGCTAAAGGGGGTCGGCTCAAGCGAAAACCCGAAAGGGCGGTAGAGCTGATAACGAGAAAATCTTCTTCCTCACACCAGTCAGAATGGCCTTCCACCTACCCCTTGATGGACCGTTAGCCTCATCCAGAGCTAGTCTTCAATCCATTTGCACTGCTACGGCACAAACCCTTCAATCCCCAGTTAATCTTGCATTATTCCTGCTCAGTTTGGCCAACCTTTGGCCTTTACCTCGGCAATACAGTTTAACCAGTCCTTGCGACAGTTAAGCTCCCAGTCACCATCTTGGTAAACTTATATCCTGATACATTCAAAGACATTTACCACTCTCCGCCCCTACTTCCCACATACCCTGCAAATCCAGAGCCTTCCAGTTCATTATAGTCCCAGTTCCCCCATACAATCCCTGATCTACTAGCCATAACTCCAGTCACATCTTGCCATAACAAAGTGGCCCTTTGCCACCATGGCGTGAGGATTTCAAAAAAAAAACCCTTATTAATGGCCGAATAGTATCCGACTATCCACACCTTCCAGTCTCAGGTTACGTCCCCTGATAACAATGTGCTATGGAAAATAGTCTCAAAAAATAAATAAATAAATATACATATATATATATATATGGGGTTAAAAATGGAGATACCCCGGCGGGCTGGCCGAATCCATTACAGGGAGCCGACTAGGTGCAAATTGCCACTAACCCAGCTAAGGTGAAAATCCGAAAGGGCGCCTTAGGCAAAATCGGGTAACCCCTCGGTGTGAAAACCCGCAAGGGCGCACTGAAAAAAGTTAAAGGGGGCCAGCTCTGGCGAAAACTCGCAAGGGCGGTAGGGCTGGTAAAGAGAAAGAAAAAAAACTCTCTCTCCCTCTCTATTCTTCACTTACAAAGCCGTCGGCTATTACACGCTCCGATGGCGAGCTCAACATCACTCCACGACAATGGTGGCCACTACGCCCCCGAGGGTCGGTCATCGCCAGCTTCCAGTCCCAGTTCCGGCTACAACGCCTTCACAGGCCAGCCGCCAACTTCCAGTCCCAGTTCCGGCTATAACGCCTTCACAGGCCAGCCGCCAGCCTCCAGTCCCAGTCTCCCGACTACAATTCCTTCACAGGCCAGCCGTCGGATTTGAACTCCAATCTTCGGCTACAATGCCTTCGCAGGCCCCAACTTCCAGTCTGAATCGGCTACAATGCCTTCACAGGCCAGCCGTCAGTCTTTAACTCCAGACGTCAGCTACAGCGCCTTCACAGGCTAGCCGCCAGCCCCAGTCCCGGCACTTCGACTACAACGCCTCTACTGGCCAGCCGCTCAGTCCCCAGTTCCAGCTTCGGCTACAACGCCTTCACGAGCCAGCCGCCACTTTTCAACCCAGTCTTCGGCTACAATGCCTTCACAGGCCAGCCACCAATTTCCAGTCCCGGTCACCGGCTACAACGCCCTTACGGGCCAGCCGCCAGCTCCCAGCTCCAGTTTCGGTCACGATCCCTCCACCGGTGGACCAACCAGTCCCAGTCCTGATCACGGCCCTTGGCTGTGATGCCTTGAGGCCCTTCGGCCAGCTCAATCCTAGTTTCTTAAGTCCAGAAGTGCTACATTACCCGCTAACAACATACAAACAACCAACACTCAGATGCCAACCTACAACTAATATATCCCAGAATCAGTTCCCGACCTTAACCAAGTAGGCCGCCACGTCTTGACGGGCCTACGCCAACCCTACACAGGGCTTTCTCCCCACTTCCCAGCAACCAGAACTCAGTTCCCAGTACCCAAAATCTAGTCACACCACTCTCCTCACCCAGTCTTTTATCCCAGCTCCAGTTTCGGGTAAAACCCAGTTCGCTGCCCCTCACGCCGGTACGTGTTAAAACAATCAAGCACAACCGACAATAAGTGGTAGCCACTCCTTGTACTCAACCCTATTCCACGGACTAGGGGGGAGAACAACTCAACAAACCACAAAGCTAAAAGCTGGAGTTTGTCATTGATACTCTATGAAAGGGAGCCCAAGACATGTCCTTGGGGTAACAAAAAGACATACAGTCCAGATAACAAAAAGGGGGAAGGAAAGTGATACACTCACAGCCTAGCCTCACTCCCCTCCAGCTTCTCTAAGCTGCACTCCGCAGCCGCCAGCTCTGCCTCCAAGGTCGACGTGAGCTGAACACTGGCCTCGGCCCCGGCTTCGGTAGTCTGCCACTCAACTCCAGCAAGCTCCACGGCTTGCCGCTGCTCCTCCAAGGCCTTCTGCAGGGCCTCTGCTCTGCTGGTCGCCTCGCTCAACTGCCTGGCGCGATCCTGAGAAAGAGACACGGCTGCGTCGGCAAGCCTCCTCTGCTCGGTCGCAGCTGACGCAAGCTGAGCACACTGCTCCTGTATCTCACGAATGGCCGCCAGTCGCTGTGCCCGCTGCTCCTGAGCCTCCCGAAGCCGTAGGTACTCTGCCCAGATGCTGGCCAAGCCAGACATCCAGGGCCCACGAGGGAATCAAAGGTCGTGGTAGCCGCGTGTGCACTCCCTCAGCCGCTGCCGAAGCTCCTCTGGGGAAGGTAGGGGGTCACCCCCTACGTAGCCCCGGGCTAGCTGAAGTAAGGCTGCACCTGCACTGGCGTCCAGCAACGGCACCGGTGGTGAAACGGATGTAGGCCACTCAATCTCTAGCTCGAGAGAAGAGTGACCCATCTCAGCCAGCACCCCGGAAGGACCTGCTGATGGGGACATCGAGGTAAGACCGTCCGCATTTTGTTTGCATTTATGTCCTTTCATATTTGTATGTATACCCTTGTGTTATATGGGTACGCAATTGTAAGTCTTAGTGGGTTTATATGTAAAATTCCAGTAGACCCAAGCAAGTGGGCCCTCACCCCTTTCCCATTGGTCCACCTAGACCATGTGGGGCTGGTCAACCATCCTAGGTGGCCATCTAGAAGGTTGGAATGCCAATTGACCACATGGGAGACAAGTGGATTAAAAATTCAAAGGTAGGCTACCTACCTCACCTAACTTGTCCCCCCATTAGAATTAATTAGGAATTTCATTTTTTTATTTTATTTGGATCAAATATGAAGTCTTTTAAATGCCCCTCCAGATCCTAGATCTAAGGGTATTCATGGTCTTTTTTTTATTTATTATATAAGTCTTGTATTTCTATTATTCTAGAATTAATGAAAGTGAAAAAAGTATTGTGCAAGAGCCCCCCTTGTGAGAATTTCGACCTCCCCTCTCTCTCCCTCTAGTTTTCTTCATCCCCAACCCCAAATTCTAGAGTGGAACCCCTCTATCTCCTCCCCCTCAATCTCTGAGTTCATCTCCGGTGCTGCCGCCGCCGTTCGTGCCGCCATTGAGCCACCGTCGGAAGTTCTGTCCAGGTTCTGTCCTGCTAGATAGAAGGCTACTTAGAGAATTACTACTCTCCACCCTGACATCTTCTTGATCTGAAACTTTCAGGGTGTGTTCCTATATTGTATCCCCATCTCCAAAAAATAATTTCACGCCCAAATTCCTTCTTTTCCTAATTTCTCATTTTCAGTTTTCAACCTCTTCCCAGATCTGTCAGCTGTCTGTTCACTATAACAGTCCGCTTAAGTTTCTCATATTCGACTCATCTTTTGATTTTCCCAGGAGTCCCCAATTTTACTCGAGCTTCTGTCCACCTTTCCCTTTCTCCAAAAATTTTCTTGCTTTTTTTTCAACCCTCCACATATTTTCTAAAATTCGTCCAAGTTCCTATCTATAGTTCTGCCAGTCTGTTTCCAGATCCGACCACAGTCCAGTATACAATTCCTAGAAAATTCAATTCTCCACAAAACTTTTAACAAAAACTATTCCCGTTTTCCTTGTTCAATTCTCTATAACTTTTATGAAGACCCCAACTTCAGATTCAGAGGTCTACCCATCAGTCAACTACATTTCTCAGACAACTCCTCTGCTGATCTGAGATTTCGGCCACTGTACAATAGCAGCTTGGAAATTCGGTCAAGGCCTAATATGGAGCACTCCATTTTTTCTCTCTAGTCCTAGATTGAATTATTTCGAGTTAGCTTTCCAACGGCGCTAGTTTCGTGTCGATCCGACATCGGGGCTGATCGCAGCATCCGTTCTCGCCGGAGCGCGCGCCTGAAAACAGAACCGGCAGATCCGTGGCCGGTTATTCCGACCGGTGCCGAACGGAGCCGCCCGGCCTCCGATCGACGTTCCGGCGTGCCGCCATCCCAGGGAGCACTTCCCTAAGCGTCCCCACTACAGCGGTGCCACCGGGTCCCACACGGCCCCTCCGGCCAGCACGTGGGCCCCACGGTCGCAAGTACGTGTGCTGCCGAAGAGACGCGAGAAGCCGCCCATCAACCCGAAATCGGTCCTCCCGGACCCATTTGTGTAGCCTTTTACCTCCCTGCGTGGAGTGGGCGATATTTCATGGCTGTCATTATTGTGTAATATTTGTTCCGGGAGTACGAGATCGGCCGGGTCCGTCTTCCCCACGCCCGGTAGCGTGGTAGTATCGTTTCCGCTCCCTTCTCGGCATTTGCTTTCTTTCGTATATATATCTTTATGCCGCTGCTAGAGAGCATGTGTAGGGATATCTAGCTCGCTATATGATGTTTATTACTGCTGCTGCGAGAGAGAGAGTGACCGTCCCGTGACCCGATCCGGGCACAAAAGAGAGCCGATCACCCTAGCTCATTGCCGGTTTCTTAACCGCGCACGTCCGATGCTTCCCTCGTTAAGGGACAATCGCGAGCTTGTCGTGTCCGTGGTCCGTCCTGCATCACCTGCACAACCCCATCAAACACGAAACGGGTCAACAATGTTCAGGACTTCCCTATGACAAGACAAGGTGAAAAAATCTGAAGAAGGTCCTGACTCTTACCTAGTGTAGCTCCTGCCACGCCTGTCACTTCCCCGCTCGGGGTCGGTGAGGGTAACCTCTCCTCCACCCCGGCAATGTCCTCTATTGGAGTCGAAGAGGGTAGAGACTCCCCTGCAACCCGATCCTCCCCAATGGCCATTGGGGTAACGGAGGGCTCTTCTTGACCCTCCTCGACAGGAGCCGGCGCGTGCTCCTCCTCAGACTCCAGTCCTAGACATAACACAAAAAATGTCAACACTCTGCCATAAACTCTGTATCAAAGCTAATGCGGAGGCAAGAAGAAGCCGCATATACCTTCCAACACCGCCTCCATCTCGACGTCCCCGGCCGAAGAGGCCTCAGAGGAAGAAGAGCTCGAGCTTGAGCTCTCGTCGTTCTCCATTGTGGCACTGCCACCCCCTGAAGAACCTGACGAGCTCTCCGATGAACCCCTGGCCGTGGGCAAATCAGGAGCACCTATACATCGGGAAACCAGATTAGATCACTAACAAGTCCAGCCTCACATAAAGATAGCTCCCTAGTCAAAGATGTTAGGGAAGAAGCTCACCTGTAGGGGCGTCCCCTTCAGAAACCCCCTCGATGCCAACAAACTCCTCGTCGCCCTCAGTAGTAGCTACGACAGGAGGCTCATCTCCTGATGACCGGTCCATATCCCGAGGGAGCTCTCCTTCCTCCTGAGGGGAAGAGGTGCCTACAATCCATCCCAGTCAAAGCTCAGCACGGGTGGGAAAGTCAAATAATCCACCCTAAAGCGATCAAGTGCTCAGCTACATACATGACGGTCCCATGCTGGAGGACTCCAGCAGCCCCATCGTACAGGCCGACACTACGCTCGACAAAGGTGGGAGAGGCACCCTCGTTAGCAACGGCGGTGGTCTACCCAATGTGTTCTCAACAGTGGCTGGGGGCACGGAAGTCACCAGTCCGGGCTTATCTCCAAAAGATGGCAGGGCCACTGACGGGCCGGAATCCGCCACTTCCCGGATCATCTCCAGGGTCGTCGCCGCATCCTCGCCTGCCAAACCAGCAACATAAGTCAAATCAATAATTTTGGCTTGCTAAAAGGAGTTCACCAACGATAAGAAGATTCCCTCGATGGCAGTCGGGCACTCACCCTGACAACTACGGGCCACCGTGGGCCCTAGCTCGTTGGCCTGGCCAGGCACTTCACCCTGTGCCCCAGTAGGGGCCCCGGCCCCTGGTGCCTCTGCTCCCCCTGTATAATCCAGATGGTCACAACAAATAACCAGAGGCAAACCAAAGCTGCAGCATACGCCCAAGGTTCAAAACTCTTACCTGCCCGGGCTCCTCCCGTGGCTGTCCACGACTCGAAGTCGGGGAAGTCCTCCATGTTGGGGAAAGGTTCGCTCATCAGGCGCATGAGCTCCTCCATGTCAACCTCCCCTCCGGCTTCCTCTTCATGAGGGGAGTCTGCCTCTTGAGGGGCGAAAAGGTCGCCTCCACACCAGCCGCCAGCGGAGCTGTGACAGACAGACAAGTCCAACGAAATAGAATTAGTCAATCATAGTGGCTAAACCAGATAAAAACAAAGGATCCGAGGTGACACTCACTCAAGGACGTCTCCCCCTTAACTCGCTCTCTGGTCTCGGGTCCCTCAGACGACCCACCAGTCTCGACCGCTGCATCCTCCACGCGAGGGCGTTTCCTCTGAGGCCGCAAACCTCTGTCCCCATTCCCTGAGGATGTTCCCGTGGAGGGCTGATCCCCCTCCGCCGCAGAACCTGCTGACAAACACAGCAATATACAACATCTCAGTTCTGTAGCTGAGAATTACAGAATGAAAGAAAAAGAACAGACTAAGGGAGGAAATCCAAACCTGAAACCCCAAAGGGGGTCAATGGTAGAGGCACCAGCTGCTCCATCCCTATTGCTAAGGCTCGGGCCGCCATCGTGACGGCCTCCCAAATATCCCGTGGAGTCTATGCGCACTCAACCAGGGACATGAACTCCACAGGTCCAACTGACCCAATCACGTGGGCGATGTGTCGTCTCCAGTCATCGACCGCCATGTCGGCGAAGCTCCCATGCGGGAGCTCCCGGTCCAGCGACCCTCTGCCCCGGATGCCACAATCGGCAAGAAACTGAGTCCACCAAGCCTTAGGTGCCCTCGGCCGAGACACCTTCACTCCAGTAGCTGTTGCCGATGCCCGTCCCAGAGGCTTCAGCGCCCCTCCGTTGCTTCGGCTCCTAGAAGATGAACCCCGGCCACTCCGGGGCCACTGTGCTGTAATCCGCTCAACCTCTCGGCAGATCCGAGCAACGCGGGTCCTCAAGTACCCCTCATCCAGTGCAATGGGAGGCAGATCCTCCTTCAGCAGATGACTCTCCTCCGCCTTCCTAATCACGGAGGCCTTTTGTTGGTAGAGGTGACTGTGCCCAAACCACCATCGGGCGTAGTGCACATCAAATCATCCCCGACGTCCCTGCTCTGGCATCGAAAACCGCTCCGGCTCCCGACGACAGTAAACATCCCACCAGGCCGCTGCAAGTAGGTGGGTATCCTTGCCCTTGTACTGTCTGCCCGTCAGACGGAACTCCCTATTCGGCGGAATCCCCTGGTCGTACCCGAAGTTTCTGGTAAAGCGATGTGGGTAGTACGGCTCCAAGGAACTTGCCGTCGACTGGTGCAACGCCAACACAGCTGCTCGGGTGCTCAGTATCCACTCAGTCCATGGTCCTGTATCGGTCGCCCCCTTACCAGGGTGGGTGTTGGTCGCCCCTCCATCTGAAGCCCCCAGAAAGAGGCCAGAGTCCCTCGCTGCACTGTCAAAGGGCAGTCCCTCCTCGCCCTGCCCGGGTAGGTAACAAAGGGCCCTCCTGGCCCCCTCAAGCTGCTCCTCTGCATCCCCATCCGGCTTCCCGGTAAAGCTGAACAAAAGTGGTGCCGTCAGGTTCGCCACAGCACCTCGCGTCACCAGTCCCGGAAATAGTAACTCGGCCCACACAGTAAGGTAGTGGGTCGGCAGAAGTATACTCCTCTCCCTTGGCACTGAGTGTGCCGCCAGAACTCCAACCCTCTGGTAAATGTTAGCTAGCACAGCGGGAGCCAAGGCCAACTGTCTCCCCTCAACCAACAAGCAAGACGGCCACAACAACTCGGCTCTCAACAGCCCGTCCTCTCCGTGAGGAACTACAAAAGTTGCCAGCCAATATGCCAGATACGCTACAAGGTATGTCACATTTGGTAGACCATGGGGATTCCACCCCTCCTGTGGTGCATACACATATCTGGAGTACGTCCAAAAGCGTAGCTTCACCTCCATGTACTCCTCCCACGGAGTCTGATCCCTGGCGAACTCCTGGTAGAAGCAAAACGGCCCGTTGTAGAAATGGCGGACCCACACATTCAGCGGCACCAGGGGAGTCTATGCGGCACTCTCTCTCCCTGCGAGAGCTAAATCTCTCCAGGTCTTTATCAGATATCGATAACTGTAAGGCACTCGGTATCTTCCCAGTCTGTCGGTATGACTGCGGTGGAGGTCATCCAGCACTACCTCCTTGTACCCTTCGCCGATAATTGGCAAGCCAGAAATCCTGAACAAAGACCACAAGTCAAGGCTGGTCTCTCCCTCTGATGTTGCCACCATGTTCCAACAACGGTTGAAACGCTCCAGCAGGCCCTACAGCAATCCAGTGTAGCACGGGTACGCGTACAGAGCGGCAGTCACCGCGTACCTGATCCCAGCGTGATCCAACAACACCCGGTAGTGGTGGACAATCCCCATCAACCACTTCGTGGCACCCTGGCGGTAGTAATGTGACGGGATCACTGTCCAGCGGCAATACCAGCTAATGACGGTCTGCCGCATGACTCCATTCATCATACTGTGGTCATCGTACCTCACTCCAGCATACTGCACACCAGTAGGCTCCAATACCAACCCAGCAATCCCCTCTGTCTCCGTATGATGGTGGCCGTGCAAATCCCAGCTAGCGGGGCCAATCGGCCCAACCCTGACTTCGGACTGCTCCGCAATGCCAAAGAACCCAAGGCAATCAACGCTGGGAAACTGGCGCTGCCTCCAATAGTCCTCTGAAAAGCTCGGATAGCTGTAGAAAGTGGTACCGAGTAGGTTGTCCTGCCAATCAAGATGGCCCGCTCGAGCCGGCGGCAGGCTCCCGGAACCTGCGAGTCGCCCTCCTCCACGCCAGGAGGGACAGAGCCGTGGATGAATTCAAGCAGATCACGATCCAGGGGGAACTCCAATGGATAACCCCCGCTCCGGTCGTAGCTGTACAAATCACCCGCCTCCAGAATCCTGGCCACCTCCACGGCCCCTACTCCAGCTGTCCTCTCACCAAGCGGACCCTCAACCACCGTATGGCCCCGGTCCAACTGCTCTACACCAGTCGCGGTGATCACGGGTGCATCTAGAGGGCACATCGGTCGATCAGTCTGCTGCATCTTGGGATCCTCCTCCCAAGCCATCAGCCTCGGGACCCGCCCGTCTCTGCCGAAGCGTGCCATAGCTGCAAGACAAGGCACCCAGAAAAATAGTCAACATACCAGAAAATCCACATATACAACTGTTCGACACATTTTTTTTATCTTGGTTTATTCTATTTATTTGTTTATTTATTTATTTTTTTATTATTTATTTATTGGCGTGCCAGTCACCGTGGTGACGATTTTTATTGTGCGCTCGATCTGACTTGGTCAGTCGATTGTGAGGTCCGAGTCGGGACCAGAAGTCCGTCATACCCTGAACGCTATGACGTTAATTACGTCCTCCCTAAGGAAGACAACCCTTGATTAAACGCTAAAGTAGGAGGCCTCGAGAGGCTAACGTATATTCATGTGCGGAAATGGAACTTCATACCGAAGCCAGAAAGGCGGGCAAGATAATGACACCAACCGTAGGAACAGATGATATCGTTAAGTCAGCGGTTCGAAGCCCGGGGTTAAGGGGGGAAGGAGGATCTCAATCACAGGTAGCCTGCGCCGTGACTGCGATGAGGTTTAAAACATCGATCAGTATTTCGACAACATCTTCCCTTTATCTGGGTTATGCCCAGGGGGAAATAGGCTACCACCCACGGAGTGCCGGGATGAAAGCCAAAAGAGAGAGAAGTGTTGAACTTCCCGAATCGCGTATCTGCCATGGGGCAATGCTTGATATTCCCTATAGAAGCCGGCGGAACTCGTGCAATGGCAGAGCCCTCCCGAGCTAAAGGGGTTATTCATGAACCTGATGCGGGACAACGGAAGGTGAGCGAACGCTCAATGTTGCGCCCTCGCACGCGGATCGACCTGCGCGGTCAGGTCGCGGGGAGGTCGCGGGGGTCAAGGGGGCAGCGCCCCTTGCAGGGGTTTTCGGGGGCAGCGCCCCCGGAACAAAATTTGGATTGAAGACTCAGTAGTAAAACTTGGGCAGGTTATCGGTGCAGTTCAAGTGTGCATAGGTTCCCTGACGCGAAGGCAAGGAGGCCGATTGGTTCCCGACGCAGGCTTCTCGGCGCAAGGGCCAAATGGCCATAGCTGTGGGCTTCTCGGCGCGCAAGAGGCCAAAGGGGGGGGGTTTCTCGGCGCGGTGGCAAAGAAGCCAGGGGCTTCCCGGTGCGCCCAGGAGATGGGGTTCTCGGCGCAAGAAAGTTGGCGCCGAGAGCTATTCATTTTGTGGCGCCGAGATAGTTTTGAATGGTCCTCAGCGTGCAAAGTCCCAGGGGTAAAACCTGATGTCAACTTTCATCTTCCTGAGAGAATTTTGGCAGCACCTCCCCTGGACCGAACATTTGCCAGAGGATGATATAGGCTGACATCCACGGAGTGCCAGGATGAAAGCCGGAAGGTGAGGGAGCACTAAGGCTCAAGGAGACTGTACATGCCTCTAGCATCGGTCACTATTCCCCTTCTCAGAGACCGACGAAACCCTTGTAAAGACAAGGTCCATCGAACCCGCGGGGTTGCATGTGAATCAAATTCGGGACATAGGAATGTAGGGGAGGTCTTCCCCATTATTGTACCACCTCAGGGCACATATGATGATCTCTGAGCATCCCCTAGACGGATGTATAGGGAATCAAAAGGGTCGAAGGATGACAATGCAGAGGAGGGCCTCGGACTGGGTTTCATTGGCCAAAGCAGGGGTATCGGCATGGTTTTATTGGCTTGAAGATGGCTCTCGGCATGGTTTTATTTGGCCAAAAGAGAAGCTCTCGGCATGGTTTTAGTGGTTGGCCAAGGGGGTCTCGGCGTGGGTTTTATTGGCTTGAAGAGGGTCTCGGCCAGGGGTTTGATCGGCCAAAGGGGTTCTCGGCCAGGGATTTGATCGGCCAGGAAGGGGGTTCTCGGCTAGGGTTTTGGTCAGCCAAAGAAGGGGGGCTCTCGGCCAGGGGTCTTCTCGGCGCGCCCATTACCGCGCCGGGAAGGTGGCGCCGGGAAGCCATCGACTAGGAGGTTTGCACGAAGGGTTTTCGTCGGTTTATCGAAGAAAGAAGAGGAAGGCCTCTCGACAGTTCGGCTCTCGGCGTGGAAATTGGCACGCCGAGAAGGTGAAAGGGTAAGGGTTTCAGGGCTCAAAAACGATGCTCTGTTTGGGGGTTTTATGAGATTCCTGGCTCGGATTGATGCAGGATCAGGAATGCAGAAGGGGGTTTCATAGATGCTACTGCTAGGGGGATGCCAAGGGAGCCGAGAGGCCATATCAGCAGGAGGAGGAAAGAGATCATCATCTGAACCCTGAGAATCCTTCTCTGTTTGCCGTCAGCCGTCTGGGGGATCAAGAGATGACTGTCTCTGATCCCCTGGACGAACCCAATGGCATTGAAAATCTACAGGCGGAGGGACTTTCAGCACCGAGACTCCAGGCCCTAAGCATTCAAGGCTTAGAATGGAGGACCTAGGGATCGATATTATCGTTTATCAAAGCTCGGCAGTTCAGGGAACCAAGAGATTGATGTCTCTGGTTCCTGAACTGCATGAAGGGCTCGAAGGGAAACTCGAACTATATGGGGAGAATCTGCCATTGAGACAGGAGGGGAGAAGGAAATAGAGCCCAATCACCCATTAGATAGGGGTGGGGGTTCTATCCTCATCCCTCTTCGAGGAACATAGTCGTAGAAAGATCCTGAAATCGGGAGCGTCTAAACTATCGGAAATTCCTGATGAAAGATATACATAGAAAGACATAGAGCAGATATCTCAATCAATCGACACCCAAATGGGCCATGGTAGTATTTCATTTCATAACATCATTCCAACACCGACCACAAGGAGGGAGTGAGGGAGAGGGAGATGAATATACATCGGGATATCCCGGTTACATTCAAAAGAAAATCGAGATAAACTCAGCAGGATTACATAAAGAAGAAAATAAAACCATGGGGGAGGGTGGAGCATTGACTCCTCTCCCTCCCCCTATCAGCCCACCTGGAGCCCTTCTTTCTTCTTTTCTTCTGCTTCTTCTTTCGACGGAGACTCTCTCCCTCTCTTTTCCTATCTCTTTTCTTTCTGGCTATCTGTTCGCTCTTTTTTTTTCTTCGTCTCTCTCTTTTCTTCTTTTCTGTCTGTCCGCCTTCTTTCTTGTGGGAGAAGCAATGGGTTTTATAGGGCCATGTTCACGGCGATGGCATTCGGCGTGCCTGCAGCACTAGTTCCCGGCGCGCCCTTTCGAGGGGTCTCGGCGCCCCCCCTTTGGGCTTTAGCAAGTGGCTCTCGGCACCACCTTTGTAAGCCCAATTAAGGCATTTTAGCCACTTTCACAGGCCCATTTGGGTCTTTCAAGGGCATCATCACCCGAAAGGGATTTTTCATTGATGATATATCTTGTATCGAGATCATCTCGAGGTTCCATCAGTGAACAAACTGGGGTTTTATCAGTATTACCATCTGAATGATGACGATAACACCGGACATTAGCCAGGCCTGAGATGGTCCTAGCCGGGCAATTGGTTGGTGGTGAGGATCCTCCCTCAATCATGACTTTGTAGGCATTTTCCAGTCTTCGTTGCTGGTCTGGTCCCATCTTTATCTTTGTTCATATTTTAGCTGTCAACAACAACATCAAAACAAAGACATATGAAGCGTCAAAATACAACTACAACAACTCAGAAGGAACGTTTCATGGGCCGTACGCCCTCGTCTCCGCCTCCGACGCACGCCCCGTGGGGGGCATTTATTGTACCCAGACCATTTCCCAGCTAAAACAACAAGGAGTAAGGGCTCGGGCATTCCCCCGAACACCTTCAAGACACGGGCTACCTAGCCCTTTCTACAACCCTGCAGGTCCCCACGGGGGTCTCGACCAACTTCCTGTGAGACGTGGCGACACAAGCTGTAATGCCCCGGGTTTTTTGGATCCCTCTTCGGGGGTCCCGGATCTGGTTTATTGGAGTGTCTGACTCCGTTGTGTCCGAAATTTCGTTTTGGACATCTTTCATCTTCGGATCGGCGCGATCCGGAGTTGTTTCAGAGGCCCGGAAGCGTACCGCGGCTTTTTCCGCGTGTCTTTTCCGATTACCGGTGTGTGTTTTGGTAATTCCTTCGGAACCTCCTTGCGGGTAAACCGGGCCGTTCACCTAGGCGAGTGTGGTACCGTTGCGATCAGTGCATTCCGAGGATCGCGAGGGTGTATTTTTCTAATTTTTTGGGATTTTTCCAAATTTTCAGATTTTCCTATATATATAACCCTTTTCTCTCTCTCCCCTCTCATTTCTCTCTTCTCTCCCTCTCTCTTCTCACGCTCTCTCCTCTCACTCTCTCCTCTCCGGTGGCCGACGGGGTGGAGCGTGGGCGAGGTGGGGACGGCGCGGGTGAGGTACGGGCGAGGATGGATGAGGATCGAGGCAGTGGAGGCGCGGTGAAGCTTGGCCGTGGGTTCGTGGAACGGCGAGGCTTCAACCGCATTTTCTTCGTGGATCGGCATCCACGGTGCGCAAAATCTTCGGTGGAGGTAGGGAGATGGACCCCCAGCTCGTGCGCTTCATTTCCCGTGAGTTTCGTAGGCCGTGGTGAGCCGAGCGGGTCGTTTGGGGCGTTTTGGGGAAAACCATGTTTTGGGGAGTGATCGCCCGATCTGGCGTTTCTTTGCGTTTTAGGCCGATCCGAGGCCATAGATGCATGCTAGGGACTACTGGGGAGCTTCCCCCATGTTTTCCCCCTCATCCGTGGATGTTTGGGGGCGTGGCATGGATTTTTGGGCGTTTTCCCGCCGTTCTCGATTTTCTGAAATGATCGCGGTCTACCAGTAACCGCGTTCATTGGTCGCGGTCCTGGGAGAACCGCATTTGCCGAAGAGCGTCGGCAAGCGTCGCGGACGTGTGATAGACCATTTTCATCAAGTCACGGTTGTGACCCGACCGTGACTGTAGGGTCGCGGTCCTAGGGCGACCGCTACCATCGGGCTGCGTCTGGCTAGTCGCGGTAGTGACCCGATCGTGACTGCTTAGTCGCGGTCCCCAGTCGACCGTTTCTAGGTGGTCGCGGTCCCCAGGTGACCGTGACTACGTTGCAGTTCCCGTTTGCGTTGTTTTGACCTCCGGTCGACCCGATTGTGACCCAGTGGTTGACTTTAGGTCTTGTGAATGTCCTGGACACCCCGTGGAGTTCTGTGACCGTGTCCTTGGGTGTCCAGAGATTCCGTGTTACCTTGATTAGCGTGCCCGTAGGTGTGGTGGGTCCGGGTGATCCCACGTGTTCCGGGCTTTCGTGTTACGCTCGATCGAGTCACCGTGTATCGGTGTGTGTGCGGTGGGGTCTCCCCTATATGTCGTGGGTTTCTTTGGAAGGCGATTCTCGTGTGGGCCACGTGGTTGGCCTTGGACTGCGAGTCCAGTTATCCAGCTTGGGGTTGGAGGTTTCCCGCTTGCCCTGAGATGGGAAATCGACAAGGTGGCTTGTGTGCTGCCCTGGGAATCGTGCTTCTGTGTTTTCCATGTGGCCCGTGTGTGTGGCCTTAGTCCCTTACGTTCCCTTCCCGAGGGAGTGGTCTTGGCGGCTCGTGAGTTGTCTCGGTACTCGTGCTACCGTGGTTTTAGACCTAGAGATTGGACTAGATTGACGGCCTTGTGCTGTTGTGTACAACGGTCTTGACCCCGAGTCCTGTGACTCAAGGACCGTTGGGTGTAGTGCGTCTAAAGGACTATCCAGAGCCTAGTGGCTTAGCGCCACTTGAGTTTTCTCGACTCTTGCGCAGGGTGCGTGCGTGGCCGTGGACTGCGAGTCCTGTTTCTTATCCGACTGTGGTCACCGTGCGACGGGGCCGGTACATGGGGTGGTCCCCGTACTTCGTCAGGTTCGGACGTTATTTTCCGTTGACTTGAGAATCTACTCCTTCAGTGACCCTCCACTAGTCGTAGCCTACCAGTACGCGGTACCGATCGCACCAGGGAGTGGTGTACGGGCTTACCCTTAGAGATGGTTTGTGGACCGGTTGTCGTCGGGCCCCACGTCTTGCAGCCAGAGTCCGGCTGAGGGGAAAACCGGTCAGAGGACCAGACTAGGGACGCACGGTCTGTGTGTGCACACGTGGTTGGGGGCGGTTGGACCCACGTCAACGGGTATGACCCCAGCTAGTCACTTGTTTGTGGTTACTCGTGCGGTGTTCATGCCTTTGGTAGGCACTACCACGTCAGGCAGTTCACCTGCGACGCGGTGTAAGACGTCAGGGGACGCTATTGACTGTGCTTCTAGTGGGAGGTACTCCTGTCGAGTCGGGAGTGACACACTGTCAGTTTCCGTGACTTTGACCTTCGGGTTTTATCGTTGAGTTTCGGTTGTTTCACCGTGGCGCGTGTGTCGGTTCTCGCGCCGTGAGACTAGTGCTAGTGACTTTATCGAGGTGGCGTCTAGTTGTGCGGTACCCGCGACCGGATGGTCGGGGTTGCACCTTGGACAGCGTGTCTAGGTCGGCTGTGTCCGGGGGACAGGCCTCTACGGCGTGGTTGCCGTGGGTTTTACATCAGTAAGCGGTACTAGTGTAGTTTGATAGCCTCGACTACAAGGTCAGGGTGTGTGTTTTGGTACAGTAGGAGTAGCTGTAGTGTCGAGTTTCGACCGGCTACCGGGTTTACTGTTCCTACTGTTGTGATTGCTCTTGTAGCCTTCCTTTCCGCTACCGCCGTTATTTCCGGTTGGGGTTCCACGGGATCCCTGCTGAGTCTTTGTTTTGGAGACTCATTCCCTGCTTTTCAGGTGTGGCGGTTCTTCCTCGAGATTCGAGGGTGCGGAGCGGAGGTTCTCAGTTGCCAGCTTGCCGGGCCGAGTGTTCACTCGGCATGTGGTACGTTTTTACTGCTTTAGACTGTAATTCTGTTGGACTGGACTCTGTTATAGCTGTAGTTGTTTATTTATTTCTGTTCATTATTGTCCTGCTTTATTTCCTATTTCTTTGTGTCTCCACACTCCTTTTAGCCCTTCCGAGTCCTCCCGACTTGTGGGCGGCGGTGCGAGTCTCGGGTTATTGGGCCTTCCCGGTAATCAGATTCTTGGGTCGTCACAGCTGGTATCAGAGCGGTGGTTGTGGACGTACATAGGAATTTGAGATATTGCAGTGATCAGAGTCTATAAGGTCCAGTACAGTTGGCAGCAGGCTTAGGGTTTTGTGTTCACTTTCCGCCTAGTTCCTCGCTTGAGAGCTTGAGTGCGCTGTGCGGCGCTGTGAAGGTGGTTGCTGTCCGCGGCTTTCGTGCCAGCATGGGGCCTAAGGATCGAGGTCGAGAGCCTTCTCCCTCATCGGTGGCGGCCCTGGTTGTGTTGCGTTGGGCAGAGATTGTTGGCAGGTGCGAGCTCACGGCGCTGCGTTCGAGGAATCTGCGACGTGGTCAGGTGGCTGGAGAGGATTTTTCATGGTTAAGTGGCCGTGAGCATGCTTCGAGGGAGCTGCTGTCGGTTTTGGCCACTCCAGCTTGAGGTTTGTCCAGCTCTTGAGGTGTTCTGATCGAGAAGTGTGCTCGGGTGAGTGGAATATCTTCTCGGTGAGCTGCTGTTTCATCGAGCCTGATGTCCTTGTCGTGCTCTGTGGCGTCAGAAATGACGTGTTGGTCCCAATTGTTCTGCGGATTTCGAGGCAAGATTTGGCAGACATGTCCCGGTAAGTCTTTGCTCCTGCGTTTCTGTTAGTGGATGGGTTGTGTTTGCCCTGGAGCTGGTCTGAGATGTGAAGGCTCCGCGGTGAGTTTCGGGACTCGAGCATGAGCATTGGTGGTTGTCGGTTATGGCTCGTGTTGCGGCTCTTGGCGTGGTGTGTTGCAGTTCGAGGAATTGCAGCGGTGGTGCATCGAGAGATGCTGTGATTGTGGTCCGACGTGACACTCGCCGAGTGTGTCAGAGGCACTGAACTGATGGAAGCGATGGTTTTCCTTGGTGCTGGATGGTGCTGTTTCCAGCGTGCACGAGGTTTGAGGTCAGGTCGAGCGTGGAGTTCTTCCATTGGTCGGAAGTGCGCTGGTTTCTCCTTTGGTTGGAGAGATTGTGCTGGGCTAAGGTTCATCATCTTGCATTGCGTGTTCGGATTGGTTGGCCTTGTGTGCCATGAAGTCCGTGCGAGACGTGCTCCTTGTCTTGG